>JAJLRB010001372.1:0-23285 GCA_020976825.1 Odocoileus hemionus | reverse complement strand
TCTGTTCGTTTCCATAGCAAACCATTTCAATATCACAATAATCCTAGTCCTAGTATGCCCCAAACACTACCCACTGCCACTTTGCCAAACAATTTGTGAAAAGTTGACCGGGTTCAGGTGCAGACCTACAAGACCACACCAAGAACTCAAGGAACACAACCAAAAAAAAAAAAAAAGTGTAAAAAGAAACAGATAGTCCCTATTTCCCATCAAAACCACGTGGCTTGGGAATACAAAAGGATGAACGTCAAGAGATTCCCAGAATAAATAGGCACACATTTGGCCTTGTAGTACAAGTGTGAAAAAAAAAGCATGGATAAGACTAACAGATTTTTTTTGTCAAGAGAACATTGCTGGTCATAAGAAAACACCCTTTAACTACAACACAATTGATAATACTCTATCCATGGACATCACCAGGTGGTCAATACTGAAATCAGATTGATTTTATATTCTTTGCAGCCAAAGATGGAGAAGCTCTATACAGTCATCAAAAACAAGATCTGGAGCTGACTGTGGCTCTGATCATGAGCTCCTATTGCAAAATTCAGGCCTAAAATTATAAGAAATTAGAGAAAACCAACTAGATGATTCAGGTATGACCTAAATCAAATTCCCTTACAATTATAACAAGTGGTAGTATGACAAACAGATTGCATGGGATTTTAGATCTCATAAACAGAGTGCCCACCCAAAGATTTCACCATCAAGGAAAGAAGGCCCGGCAAATACATTGTGTTGTAAAATATATTTCTGAACACTTTTTATATAGATTGTGAAAAGAGCTGTTTTTCATAGACAGATGTTTATAGATGAATGAAGAAAGGAGGGGATCAGAGGTGGACAGAGTTGATAAGGGGTTTAGACACAGTCTTTAATCTTTGTAAATGTGTCACAAGCGTAAAACTTCTTAGTGACTGGCTCACCTTGCATTTTTACTTGCCTCCTGGATTTTGACTTTTTCCAAAACATGTTTTGTGTGTAGTTGAGTGTGCTCAGTCATGGTCCGACCTCTTTTGTGTACCCGCCATGGGCTGTTAGCCCACACAAAGCTCCTCTGTCCACGGAATTCTCACCAGGCAGGAATACTGGAGTCGGTTGCCCTTTCCTGAAGAAGACTTCAACTAGGAAAGAGGGCCCCTTTTAAGATGGGGGCAGTACGTTGGTCATTAGCAGAAAAACACAGAGGAAGAAGATGGGTGGATACAGGTCTAAGTCTGACAGTGTCCCCTCTGGTGGCCCTAACGGGGCTCTGTGATTCCTTGTGCAGAAACAGTCTGAATTTGTCAATCTAAACTACCTGGCTGCCAATGCAGGATGACCCTGCTTTAATCCCAGGGTTGGGAGATGAAAATCATGTCAATATATTTTAAAGAAATTCTCTCAATTTTTATAAAAACATGTTCTGAGGAAGTTTAACTTGAAAAGGACTCTTTTGAATGGGGCAGTCAGTCAGTTCAGTGGTTTCAGTCATGTCTGACTCTTTGCAACCCCAATGGACTGCAGCACACCAGGCTTCCCGTGTCCATCATCACCAACTCCCCGTATGCTAGCACAAACTAATGTCCATTCAGTCAGGGGACTGCCATCCAGCCATTTGTCCTCCGGTTCGTGCCCTTATCATTCCGATTCAATCTTCCATAGCATCAGGGTCTTTTCCAATAATTTTTTGGGGGGGCCCAAAGGGGGGGGGGGGGGTTTTTGGCCCCCCCCCTTTTCCCCCCCTTTTTTTTTCCCCCCCGGGGGGGGAAACCCCCCGCCCCCCCCCTCTCCCCCCAACCCCCCTGCTCCCACCTCCGCCCTGCCCCCCACCCCCCCCCTCACCTCCCACCTCCTCCCGTCACTCCATCACCCCCCTCCCCCCCATCCACCTCACCACCCCCTCCCCCCACCCTCCTCCTCCTCATTCAAGCCCACTCCCACATTCCCCCCCATGTAACAACATGGTCCCCTCCCCCCCCCAGACTGCTCCCTCCCCCCATCCTCACCCCCCCTCCACACCCCCCCCCCCAAAAAGGGGGGTTAAAAAAATTTTTTTTTTTAAAAATTTTGGGTTTAAAACCCGGGGGGGGCCCCCCAAAAATTTTTTTTTTGGGGGAAAAAAGGGGTTTTTGGGGGGGGTTTTTTTTGAAAAATTTTTTTCCCCCGGGGTTTTCCCCCCCCCCCTTTTTTTATGGGGGGGCCCCCTTTTTGGGTTTGGGGGTTTCCCCCCCTTTCCTTTGCAACCCCATGGACTGCAGCACACCAGGCTTCCCTGTCCATCACCAACTGCCGGATGCTACACAAACTCATGTCCATTCAGTCGGGGATGCCATCCAGCCATTTTGTCCTCGGTCGTGCCCTTCTCCTTCCGCCTTCAATCTTCCCTAGCATCAGGGTCTTTTCCAATAAGTTGGTTCTTCTCATCAGGTGGCCAACTTATTGGAGTTTCCGCTTCAGCATCAGTCCTTCCAATGAATATTCAGGATTGATTTCCTTTAGGATTGACTAGTTGGATCTCCTTGCAGGGTTTGCCATAAGCAGCCACACACACTGCCCTCTGGTGGCCCTGTGAGAAATAGCAGGAGCTCTGCAGGGCTCCATGGGTCTGTCTGCCAAACAGGCCAAGAATCAGTTGCCACATTCACAGTCTTGCTATGAGAGT
This sequence comes from Odocoileus hemionus, assembly GCA_020976825.1. Classification (NCBI taxonomy): domain Eukaryota; kingdom Metazoa; phylum Chordata; class Mammalia; order Artiodactyla; family Cervidae; genus Odocoileus; species Odocoileus hemionus. The sequence goes on along the minus strand of JAJLRB010001372.1, from coordinate 20,641 downwards.
AAACCAAATTCTGCAAGTCTCAATGTTTGGGGGGAGCAGTCTAGTGGAAATTATTGTCTTGACTATGACACAATACATCACTTCCCAAGTGCAGAATTTCAGAGAATGATCGTTGAACCCCTGAGTAGGCCCTGGGACCACAACAGAGAATAGAGAGGAGGTAGGAACCTCTTGGGACCAGCAGGAAAAGGGTGGGAACCTCCTTGGTGGGATCACTTGCCTATACCCCAGCGCTGTGTGTCTAGTGTAGAGATTAGTCTATCTAACCAAAGAATTTTTATAGCTTTCTTCTGATTATATTAACAAAATGTTTTAGAAATTTGGGAAACTACCATTCAAAATAGTCTACCTAATTTCACCTACAATTTCATAGCATTTTAAAAAGCATTACTTTGCTAACATGTGAAATGAGTGCAATTGTGTGGTAGTGAGAGAGTAACAGGCAGGGAGGCTAGGGGTCTCCAAATGGAGGAAAGAGGCTGCAAGAGCCAGAAATTTTTATATCTCTGAAGCAGCAGGAAGAAACAACCCAGGGATAGGTTTTTTTCTTCCCTATACAAATTTAAAAGGAGGTTTCTCTTAACATGCTGTGTTGCCATGACACGTGGTCTCACCTAAAGCTAACTGCTCTCAACCATTGAGTTAACCAATACATTTCTTTTTCTTATGGAAATGTTGTCTTAAGCTATGTTAATGTACCCCAGACTCTTCAAGTTGGTTCCTCCAAATGGCCTAGCTTACTTACTCAGGTATTGTTCCCCTAATCTATGTAAATGAAACTATATGTTGGTATTCTGCCCTTCTACAAGATTCAAGTCAATAGTTTTATGGCCAAGGATGAATTATCTGGTGCCATTCTGAATTTTATGATATTCCTTTCTTTTCATTAACAGACTGTGAGTGACTATATAACATACAGCTAAAGACTAGGAGGGGTTACTCTTTTTCCCCCTTCGGATGCCTATGTCAGAAGCTTTCTCTATCTCCTTTATACTTTAATAAAACTTGATTGCACAAAAGCTCTGAGTGATCCAGCCTCGGCTCTGGCCCCGGATTGAATTCGTCTCCTCCGGAGGCCAAGACTCCCGGCGTCTTATCATTCAGCAACAACCTTTCAATAGTTTGAACATTCTTTGGCATTGTTGTTCCTTGGGATGTGAATGAAAAAAGACCTTTATGAACACTGCTGAGTTTTCCTACTTTGCTGGTATATTGAGTGTAACACTTTAACAACATTCATCTTTTAGTATATGACATTGCTCCACTGGAATTCCATTTTATCCACTAGCTTTGTTCATAGTAATGCTTCCTAAGGCCCACTTGACTTTGCACTCTAAGATGTCTGGCTGGAGGTGTGTGATCACACCATCGTGTTTATCTGGGTCACTAAGAACTTTTTTGTATATTTCTTCTGTGTATTCTTGCCACTTCTTCTTAATATCTTCTGCTTCTATTAGATCCACACAGTTTCTGTCATTTATTGTGCCCAAGTTTATTGTTCCCTTTGTATCTCTAATTTTCTTGAAGAGATCACTAGTCTTTCCTATTCTATTGTTTTCCTATATTTCTTTGCATTGATCACTGAGGAAGGCTTCCTTTTTTTTTATTTTTTTTTCTTTCCCATTTATTTTTATTAGTTGGAGGCTAATTACTTTACAGCATTGCAGTGGTTTTTGTCATACATTGAATTAGCCATGGATTTACATGTATTCCCCATCACGGTCCCCCCTCCCACCTCCCTCTCCACCACATCCCTCTGGGTCCTCCCAGTGCACCAGGCCTGAGCACTTGTCTCCTGCATCCAACCTGGGCTGGTGATCTGTTTCACCCTAGATATACATGTTTCGATGCTGTTCTCTTGAAACATCCCACCCCCGGGTTCTCCCATAGAGTCCACAAGTCTGTTCTATACATCTGAGTCTCTTTTTCTTTTTTTGCATATAGGGTTATCGTTACCATCTTTCTAAATTCCATATATATGTGTTAGTCCTTGCTATAATTTGGAACTCTGCATTTAGATGGTTTTATCTTTCCTTTTCTCCTTTGACGTCAGCTTCTCTTCTTTTCTCAGCTATTTTGTAAGGCCTCTTCAGACAACCACAACCATTTTGCCTTTTTGCATTTCTTTTTCTTGGGGATTGTTTGAGAATGGCCTCCTGTACAATTTTTACGAACCACTGTTCATAGTTGTTCAGGCACTCTGTCTATCAGATCCAATCTCTTGAATATGTCACCTGCACTCTATAATCGTAAGGGATTTGATTAGGTTTTACCTGTATTGCATAATGGTTTTATCTACTTTCTTCAATTTAAGTCTGAATTTTACAATAAGCAATTCATGATCTGAGCCAGTCAGCTCCCAGTCTTGTTTTTGCTTACAGTACAGAGCTTCTGCATCTCTGGCTGCAAAGAATATAATCAATCTGATTTTGGTATTGACCATCTGGTGATGTCCATGTGTAGAGACATCTTTTGTGTTGTTGAAAATGGGTGTTTGCTATGACCAGTGTGTTCTCTTGGTAAAACTTTTGTTAGCCTTTGCCCAGCTTCCTTTTGTATACCAAGGCCAAACTTGCCTGTTACTCCAGGTATCTCCTGACTTCCTAATTTTGCATTCCAGTCCCCTATGGTAAAAAGGATATCGTTTTCTTGGTATTACCTCTAGAACGTCTTGTATCTCTTCACAGAACCATTCAACTTGGGCTTCTCCACCATTAGTTGTTGGGGCATAGACTTGCATTACTGTGATATTGAATGGTTTGCCTTGGAAAGAAACAGAGATCATTCTGTCATTTTGGAGAATGCATCCAAGTACTGCATTTTGGACTCTTCTGTTGACTATGAGAGATACTCCATTTCTTCTAAAGGATTCTGACTCACAGTAGATGGCAAAAGCCCTGTAGGTGCTCAGGAATGTGGGGAGGTAGAAGGGGCCACAGACCAGGAAAGCAGGCTCCAGGTTGCCACCAACGCCTCCAGTTTGCATATCTGGACGCTCCACACCCTGCAGGTCTCATTCCTGTCCCCTGTGAACACACTTTCCCCCTGGGGTGGAACACAGCAGAGACACGAGTCAGAGGCGGAACCAAAGACTCCAGGAAGGCAGGGGCTGGATCTCAGACTGAGTGCCCAAGCGTCCAGGACTCAGGGCAGGAGGAGGGGCAGGAGGAGGGGCAGGAGCGCCCTTCGCAGGATAAACATCCTGGCATCTCGAGTGAACTAGTGCTGGGCTGTGGTTACGTGTGTTAGCATCTCGGGGCAGTTTGTATTGGACAGCTCTCCGTGTGTTAACTGTATCATCCCTGTGGTGGTGTCCAAAACTTCCCATTCTGTGGATGAGAACTGGGGTGAGAGGGGCTGATCCTGGGGTGAGAGACATCAGGATTCTCAGGCCCACATGGATACCTGGGGATGGAGTTACTACAGGATAAACTGTAGAAAAATGCAGACAATCTCCTTGGGGACATTAAGTGAAATCCTATCACAATCTCCTTCTGAGATTCCCACATGTAAGTGAACAGTTATTTTGTCTCTGGACAAGTCAGGGCCTGGGCTGCAAAGGCGCTTCACAGAGCTGATGGTGTCAGGTTCCTCTGGGAGCAGGATTCCAGGAGGGACCCAGGGGCGGGCCAGGGTGGCTCTGGCATCCAGAACGTCCTGGGAGTCAGGGCTCCTCCCACCTGGCACTCACCCTGTGCCCTCCCTGGGCTCTGTTCTTGGTGTGGGGCTCCTGCCCTCCGTGCAGGGATGTGGAGCAGGGGGCTCTGAGGACCGGCTCCTGTCTGCAGTCCCGTGAGGAGCCCTGTGACCAAGTGCCCGGCAGCAAGGCAGAAAGTCTTAGGGCACCAGTCAGTTTTCTGTGGTGCTTCTCGGACCCCAGACAGCTCCCCTCCAGACACAGGCCCACCACTCTCTGCACAGACCTCCACCGAGGACGCAGACACCTGACCACCTGCCAGCCATCGGTCCACACTGGCAAAGACCAGAGCACCTCAGGGATCCTGCTTCCCCACTGCCAACCTGTCCTCAGGTGTGACAATGACAGGACCACCACGTTACCACATGCCCACCAACCTGCTCCTGACCAGAGGGAGAACCTCCCCTCAAGCCCCACTTCTCTGCACATGGAGAAGAGGGCAGCTGGCGCTGCCCAGGGAGGGCTCCCAGTGGCAGCCAGTCCTGGTGTGGCCAGCTATAGTTTGACTGGATTACCTTAGGTGACCTCCTGGTAAAGGACCAGAGGCATCCAGGTTGAGTGCTGAAGCGCATGAAATATCTGAAAAACCTCTCCCTCCAGGGATTCCTGAAGCAGAAGCCCTGGCCAGTTGAGACACAGCTGGAGAACATCCTTCTGGATGAAGACTCTCCATCCAAGTGAGACACAAATGGCTGTGGTGCTGCTGCTAGAAGGTGGGTGCCTGGTTACAGGGTTCCGACTTCTGTTAGGGTCTGCTCTTAAGGAAGTGACTTCACCACCCGGGGGCCCCTTCCATGGATTGATAGTTGACACCCCTGCATGTAGCCCTCAGGGTACTGACCACTCATTCCTCATCCACGTAGCCCCGAGCCTCACACATTTGCAACACACAGCACTCCACACAGCTCCCACGCAGGCTGTGTGTGCAACTCTGAGTTGACAGACCTGGGCCCAGACTCACCATCCATTTCCTGCTTTTCCTCCATCCTGGATGAGTCCCTGTCTCTCAAAGCCTGTCGGTGTCTGACCTGCACACCGGGGATGATGCCCACATGGACTTCTAGGGATGTCCTCACACATAGGTGGGACAAGACGTGGAACATGTGGGAATTGTGTCTCAGGCAATCAGTGCCTCCAACCCCTGTATATTATTCTTATTACCTTCCTCATATCTGTCCCTCTTCTGATCCCAAACAACAGTCGAGTTTGTCAGTGTGACTATTCATGTGTGGGTGTATCCCAGTGCTCACTTTGGTAGGCCAGAAGAAAACTGCCCCTGTCAGGAGGAATAGGTAACAGCTTCCTAAGATCTCAGGGTTTCTAATTTCCAAAGCAAATCTAATGAGAGGGGTCTCAGCTTTGGCCAAAGAGATCAAGACACTGTGACACAAGACATTAAAGTTGGCAGGGGCTGGAGCTGGGTTGACAGACTCAACATCGCCTGGCCCCACTCTGCACACACATAACCACAGTACAGGATGTGATGACACAGCTGCCTTCACGGGGCTCACAGCCCAACAGGCTCGCATCTCAGGCTAGACACACAGAGGCCCAGGGACAAACTGGTGCTCACAGAATGTCGTCTTCCACACAGACTTGATCATCCCATCTGTCGTGGCCTTTATGTTCCTGTCCTTAAATCACTCTGTCATTTTTCAGATTGCACCCAAGCACACCATTTCAGACTCTTTTGCTGACAATCATTGCGACTCCATTTCTTCTAAGGGATTCTTGCCCACAGTATTAGATGTAATGGTCATTTGAATTAAATGCACCCATTCCAGTCCATTTGAGTTCACCAATCCCTACAATGTAAATGTCCACACTTGCCATCTCCTGTTTGACCACTTTCAATTTACCTTGATTCATGGACCTAACATTCCAGATTCCTATGCAATACTGTTCTTTATCACATCACACTTTACTCACACCACCAGTCATATCCAGAACTGGGCATTGTTTCTGCATTGGCGCCATCTCTTCATTCTTTCTGGAGTTATTTCTCCAGTAGTGTATTGAGCACCTACTGACCTTGGGAGTTCATCTTTCAGCATCATATCTTTTTGCTTTTCATACTGCTCCTGGGATTCTCAAGGCAAGAATACTGAAGTTGTTTGCCATTCCCTTCTCCACAAACAAACAAGCCAAAAATTTAAAAGGTAGGTAAGAAAAGTCTCTGCTATAAATGATGCTGGGAAAACTGGACACTTACATGCAAAACAACCAAATTCGACCAGTATCTTACAATATGCAGAGAACTGAACTCAAAATGCATTAAGCCTTGAGTAGAAGACCTGAAACCACAGAACTAGAAAAAACAAAAACAAAAAAAAAAAAACAGGTAGAAACCACTTTAACAGCTGTCTCAGAAATGATTTTTGGATCTGATTCTAAACACACACACAAAAAAGGAAAAGGTAACAACTGGAATTATAGGCGAGGTCAACAAAATAAAACAGAGAGAAATGAAATGAAATAGTAGAAAACATTTACAATTCATACATTTTGTAAGGGGCTAGTATCTATAATATATAAAGAATTCATACAACTGAATAGCAAAGAAAAAATACCACCTTCATTTAAAAAAGGGCCAAAGGTCTCAATAGACACTTTTTCCAAAGAAGACATACAAATGGCAACAGGCACAGGAAAAGATACTTTACATCTGTAATCATCAAAGAAATGCAAATCCACACCAACAGAAGTTACCCCTCACATCTACCAAAATAGCCATCATCAAGAAGAACACAAATAAATGTTGGCAAGGATGTGGAGAAAAAGAAATACTTGAACACTGTTGGAGGGAATGTAAATTGGTGTAGCCAGTATGGAAAACACTATGAAGGCTTTTAAAAAAATAAGACTACCTCACGATACAGCAATCCCACTCCATGACATATATTGGGAGAAAGCTGTAAACTCAAAAGATAATGCACTACAAGTTACGATGCCTAAGATATGGAAGCAACCTAAATGTTTACTGCCAAATGGATAAAGATGTGGTGCATATACACAATGGAATACTATTGAGCCATAAAAAAAAAAAAAAGCTGCCATTTGCAGCAACTTGGATGGACCTGCAGATGATCTTAGAAGTGAAGTCAGTCGACAGAGAAAAAAAAATATCTTATGATACTGCTAATATGTAGACTCTAAAAAAGTGATACACATGAATTTATTCACAAAATAGAAATTGATGCACAAATTTTAAAAGCAAAGTTACGATTACCAAATGGGACAAGTGAAGGGAAGGATAAATTAGCAGGTTGAGATGAATACACAGACACTACTATATGTAAAATAATCAACAAGGACCTACTGTATAGCACAGGGAACTCTCCACAATATTCTGTAGTAACTTATACGGGAAAAGAATCTGAAAAAGAATAGACCTATGAATATATATAACTCAATCACTTTGTTGTTTACCTGAAAATAATACCATATTGTAAATCAACTATTCTCTAGTATAAAATAAAAATTAAAGTAAAAAAGAACTCATACAACTTAATAACAAACAAAATATATCTCGTTTGTGAAAGTGCAGAAATATAAATAGACATTCTTTCAAAGAAGATATACAAATGATCAACAGGCACATGAAAAGGTGCTCAATATTCTAAATCACTAGAAAAATGCAAATTCAAACTGCAATGCAGTATCACTGACCACATGCTATCATCAAAAAGATCAGAAATAACATGCTGAGGAGTATGTAGAGGAAAAGGAACTTTTAGACGCTGTTGGTGGGAAGGTAGAATGGTACAGCCAGTATGCAAAACAGCATGGAGGGTCTTCAAAAATCAAAAACTAAAATTACCTCATGATCCAGCATTTTCACTCTTAGGTGTACATATCTGAAGCAAATAAAAACACTCATTCAAAAATATACATGGACTCCAATATTTATACCACATTATTTACAATAGCCAAGATATGGAAGCAATCTAAATGCCCAGCAGCATATGAGTTGATTAAAATAAATTACACACACACACAATGGAATACCACTCACCTACAGAAAAGAGTGAAAATTTGCGATTTGTAAAACATGGATGGATCTGGAGAATATTATGCTTAGTGAAATAAATCAGAAACATACAAATACTTACTGTATGTTATCATTTATTTCTGGACTCTAGAAAAGAAAACAGTCAAATCCCTGGTGATCTCGTAGTTAGGACTGCACACACGCACTGCAGGGGGCCTGGGTTTGCTCCCTGCTTGGGGAACTAGAATCCTGCAAGCTATGTGGCAGGGACTAAATAAATAAATAAATAAATAAATAACAATAAAAACTGAAACACTAAGTAATCAAACAGAAACACACTCACAGATATAAGGAACAAACACGTAGTTGTTAGTGGTGAGGAGTAGAGAGACAAGATGGGTTAAAGGATTAAGAGACACAAACTTCTATGTATAAAATAAATAAGCTCTGTGTTGTCAGGAGTTTTCACATGTACGTTTTAAACTTAAACAAGGCACAGTTCTAAAAATGGGGATTTTTTTTTTTTTGCTAAGGGAAGGGTAAAAGTACCTTCATAGAATAAATTGCAGTTTTCCAGTGGTTCAAAGGAATCAGATCCTCAGGCCATCCCTAAATGAATGTGTGAGCAACTGTTAAAATAATTTTACCTAAGTGGTCTGTTTGAAGTTTCTGTCTACTCTAGATTGAAATTTGGTAATTTTTGTTGTTCAGTGAATTATTCATGTAGCCTATCATATCAAATTTATAGGTATGAAATTGCTCAGTATCATTACATAATTCTGTTTTATACAAGTTTTCCAGTTTTATTCATAATACACTATTTTTTTTTATTGGCTTCACAGGGTTCATTTATTTCCATATAGAAAAATAATACTTTCCTTTTCCAAAACCCAGCATTTAGTTGTACCAATGAAGCAGAGTATGTATTTTCCAATTGGTACTTTTAGGTTTTCCATGTTTAATTCATCCTTCATTTCCAATGTGTAAAATTTTCCCTTCTAGTCTTAGGTTGAACGATTGCTCTGTGCAACTTCAATCTTGCTAAATAAATTTTAAAAAAATTCAAGTTTTTATTGGAAAAACAAAGCGAAGAACAGTTGCCATAAAGGAAAAAGCATCATTGAGGTTATAGTAAGTGACAGATGTGAAAATATATTTTCAACATAGATGAGACAGATAAAAATCAGTGACATATACAAAAGACCTCAAAGAGCAGTGGGACCTCATTTAGCCCCTGCACCGTGCATGCGTGGAGCCCTCCCACGAAAGGGGCAGGTGTGGGCTCCTCTCTTCCTGTACTGAGTATGTGCAGGGCCCTCAGGAGTCATTCATATGCTGGAATATTAACCACTAAGGTGATATTATGAGGAGGTGGGGCCAGTGGATGTGATTAAGTCTGAAGGCAGAGCCCTCAGGAAGAAGAATGCTCTTGCAAAACAGGCCTGGCAGAGCCCCTCCCCTCTTCTGACAGGTGGGAGTGCACTGAAAACAGTCCTCCTAGGAACCAGAAAGTGGTTCCTCCCTAGTCATGGAATCTGCATTCACCATGATCTTGGACTTATCAGCACCTATAACTGTTAAGAAGTAAATTTCTGCTGTTCATATGCTACTTCATCTATTGTATTTGTGACAGCAACCCAGATGGAATAAAACAGCCTCTGATTCAGGCAGCCAGTGTCTGATTATAATTGCTATGGATATAACTAAGCAAAGGAAGAGGGTGAAGGCAGGGAGTGGGGGATGTTTTATTTTAACTGGAGTGATAAGTGACATCTTTGTGTTGGAAAGATCATGAAGGAAATGATACTTAAGAAGAATTCTAAATGTTCTTCTCCATAGGCCCTGGAATGCATTTGAGAAAATTAAAAATCCTTTCCTGACTGAAAACCAAAATAACACTTAACATAAATGGCAACAGGTAGAAATTTTTAGCTCCATCACATAGGCAAAATAAACAACAAAAAAACATATTTATATACATATCAAAGCCTACATACCAGCAAGGATCCAGTATCAGCAAAACATGCCTTTATGGCACCATGAACGAGGGTCAGCAGAGACTCCCATGGGAGGATTAGACCTCAAGTGCTTCATGAAATAGAATAATTTGACTACCTTATAAAAGAAATTCCTATAAATCTGTTAATGTCCTAAAAGACACTATTGGTACCGTCAATGAATAAGACACTATGAAACACACCCATAATGGAGAACAGTATGGAGGTTCCTCAAACCTCACCCTATATTAATGGACACTGGAATATTAGAGACAATTGGAGACTTTATCACAGGGCAGGGAAGGCAGACCAAGTGAGACCCAACAGTAGACCAGTCACCAGTCATAATGAAGCAGGGAACACAAGGGAAAAACAGCTTCAGATGCCAAAGGAAACATCACAGAAACGGTCTGTAGATTTTTCATTCTAAACTATCACTCAAGAATAAAAGCATACTGTCTAACACATATATATGGAATATAGAAAGATGGTAATGATAACCCTATATTCAAAACAGAAAAAGAGACTCACATGTATAGAACAGACTTGTGGACTCTGGGAGAAGGCAAGGGTGGGATGTTTCAAGAGAACAGCATTGAAACATGTATATTATCTAGGGGGAAACAGATCACCAGCCCAGGTTGGGTGCATGAGACAAGTGCTCGGGCCTGGTGCACTGGGAAGACCCAGAGGGATCGGGTGTAGAGGGAGGTGGGAGGGGGGACCAGGATGGGGAATACATGTAAATCCATGGCTAACTCATTTCAATGTATGACAAAAACTACTGTAATGATGTAAAGAAATTAGCCTCCAACTAATAAAAATAAATGAAAAAAAAAATAAAAAAAAAAAAAGAACTAAAGTAAAAAAAAAAAAGAATAAAAGCAAACAAGAAAATTTTCAGATGAAAACATTTTCAGACTACGAGCATTTGCCTCTCTCAGTCTCTCAATGAGAGTGAGGAAGGAAGCAGTTTGAGTGAGTCCCAGAAGGAAGGGGTGCAGTGAGACATGGGGGCAGGAGATGGGCAGATGCTGGTCTAAGTCAGATAGTCACTGACTGTGTGAAACAACACCCATGGATCAGTAGTGATAATGATCAGGAGAAATTAGAAGCATTCAATTCTGCGGTCCAGTGCTGCGTCTTGGCCACCTGCCACTCTACCAGGGTTTAGGAAGCCAGAGCTGAAGTTGTGAGCATGTGTGTGTACATATATATATATATATATATACATATATATGTAATCATTTATATCAATTCATATAATAAGAATTGTACAGTATACACAAGTGGGATTTTTCCTGGAATGCAATAATGCTTCAACATAGTAAACTGCATTGGTATCATGCACAATGTTGGAGAAGGAAATGGCAACCCACTCCAGTGTTCATGCCTAGAGAATCCTGTGGACAGAGGAGCCCGGTGGGCTGCTGTCCATGGGGGTTGCACAGAGTTGGACACGCCTGAAGCGCCTTAGCAAGCAAGCAAGCAAGCAAGCAATACACCACATTCACATAACGCATCAAAAAACCATGATCTCAATTAATGCAGAGAGAGAAATTTAAAAACTTCAAAACCTTTTCATGATTTAAAAAGAAAAACTTTATCTTTCTGGCTTGCTTCGCTCTGTATAATGGGCTCCAGTTTCATCCATCTCATTAGAACTGATTCAAATGAATTATTTTTAATGGCTGAGTAATATTCCATGGTGTATATGTACCACAGCTTCCTCATCCATTCGTCTGCTGATGGGCATCTGGGTTGCTTCCATGTCCTGGCTATTATAAACAGTGCTGTGATGAACATTGGGGTGCAAGTAGGGTGAAACAGATCACCAGCCCAGGTTGGGTGCATGAGACAAGTGCTCGGGCCTGGTGCACTGGGAAGACCCAGAGGGATCGGGTGGAGAGGGAGGTGGGAGGGGGGACTGGGATGGGGAATACATGTAAATCCATGGCTAATTCATTTCAATGTATGACAAAAACTACTGTAATGATGTAAAGTAATTAGCCTCCAACTAAAAAAATAAATGGAAAAAAAAATTAAAAAAAAAAAAAAGAAAAACTTGACAAATAACACTTGAAGGAAACTACCACCATAAAGTAAAAGTCCCTGATGGCTCAGCAGTAAAGAATCTGCCTGCCAAGCAGAAGTTGCAAGAGGCAGAGGTCCGATCCCTGGATCAGGAAGATCTCCTAGAGAACGAAACATCAACCTACTCTGCTGTCCTTGACTAGAGAGTCCCATGGACAGAGGAGCCTGGTGGGCTACAGTGCAAAAGGTCTTGAAGAGTTGGACACAACTGACTACACACAGACAAGTGAAACTCACAGCCAACATCACAGCCAGTGATGAAGGCTGAAAATTTTTCCTTTGAGATTAGGAAACACATAAGAATGCTAGGTTTTGCCACTTCTATGCAACACAGCACTGAGAGTCTTAGCCATAACAGTCAGGAAAGATAGACATACAGACTGACAGATAAATCAGTGACATTTCAATCTGAAAAGAGGTAGAATTATCTATGCCCACCCATGACATGGTCTGAAATGTAGAGATCCTAAGTATGCCACAAAAAATAATGTTATAAATAAAAAATTAATTCAGCAAAGTAACAAGAACATTCACCAAAGTCAATGCTGAAAATCAGTGGCACTTCTGTACACTAATGATCAAAGAGAAAGGAAATTAAGAAAATAGTTTTGTTTACAATTGTTTCAGAATGAATAAACTGCTTAGTGATTAACTTAACAAAAGTAGTGAAGACTTGCACAGTGAAATGTCAAACTTTGTGAAGACATTAAATGACACAAATCCTGTTTTCATTCACTGGAAGAATTATTGCTAAGATCCCAATACTAACCATTGCAATTTACAATTGCAATGCAATCCTGATCAAAACTCCACCCTAAACCCAAATGCCTATCCTAAAACACTTTACAACTAATATACCCAAAATAGCCAAACAATCACAAGAAGAAAATGTAATATGGGAGAATACTGTTACTGATTGCAAAACTTACTGCAAAACTATAGTAATCAGAACAGTTTGGTACTGGCATGGATCACAGCCTTGTAGTGATGAAGGGATTTTCACAACTCACGAAGCCATCAGCCATGATATACAGAGTCATCCAAGATGAATGGATCAGAATGAAGAGTGCTGACAAAAAGTGGTCCACTAGGAGATGAAATGGCAACCAACTTCAGTATTCTTGTCTGGAGAACATCATAAACAGTAAGAAAAGATAAAAAGATATGACACTGCAAGATGAGCCCCCCAGGTCAGAAGGAATCCAGTGTGCTAAATTGGGGAAGAGTAGAGGGTAACTCCTAACACCTCCAGAGAGAAAGAAGTGGCTGGGCCAAAGCAGAAATGATGCTCAGTTGTGAATGTGTCTGGTGGTGAAAGTAAAGTCCCACCCAGTAAAGAACAGTATTGCATAGGAACCTGAAATGTTAGGATCATGAATCAAGGTAAATTGGATGTGGTCAAGCAGAAGATGGCAAGAGTGAACATCGACATCTTAGGAATCAGTGAACTAAAATGGACTGAAATGGGTGAATTTAATTCAGATGACCATTATATCTACTACTGTGGGCAAGAATCCCTTAGAAGAAATGGAGTAGGCCTTGTAGTCAACAAAAGAGTCCAAAATGCAGCACTTGGGTGCAGTCTCATAAACAGCAGAGTGACCTCTCTTCATTTCCAAGGCAAACCATTCAATATCACAGTAATCCTAGTCTATGCCCCAAACACTACTGTCAAAGATGCTGAAGTTGATCGGTTCTATGAAGACCTACAAGACCTCCTAGAACTAAAACAAAAAAAAAAAAAAAAAAAAAAAAAAAAAAAAAGGAAAGGAAAAGATGTCATTTTCATCATACAGGATTGGAATGCAAAAGGAGGAAGTCAAGTGATACCCAGAATAATAGGCATGTTTGGCCTTGTAGTGCAAAATGAAGCAGGGCCAAGACTAACAGACTTTTGTCAAGATAACATGCTGGTCATAGAAAACACCCTTTAACTACAACACAAGACATGGCTCTGTCCATGGACATCACCAGGTGATCAATACAAAAATCAGATTGATTATATTCTTTGCAGCTGAAGACGGAGAAGCTCTACATAGTCAGCAAAAACAAGACTGGGAGCTGACTGTGGCTCAGATCATGAGCTCCTATTGCAAAGTTCAGGCTTAAATTCAAGAAATTAGAGAAAACCACTAGACCATTCAGATATGACCTACAATCAAATCCCTCACAATTATACAGTGGTAGTGACAAACTGATTTAAGGGATTATCTCTCATAAACAGAGTGCCACCCAAAGATCCACATCAGAAAGAAGGGGAAACATGATTGAAAAAATATCCCTCACACATTACATAGATTGTGAAAATTTTTCATAGACAGATGTTTATAGATGAATGAAGAAAGGAGGGGACAGAGGTGGACAGAGATAGGGGGTTTAGACACAGACTTTAAATCTTTTAATGTGTCACAAGGGAAAACTTCCAGTGACTGGCTCACCTTGCATTTTTACTTGTCCTGGATTTGACTTTTTCCAAAACATGTTCTGTGTGTGTGTGTGACTCAGTCATGTCCGACTCTTTGTGACCCCATGGGCTGTAGCCCACCAAGCTCCCCTCTCCACAGAATTCTCCAGGCAGGAATACTGGAATCCTTTGCCACTTCCTGATGAAGACTAAATAGGAAAGGGCCCTTTTAAATATGATAGTGTGTTTGTCATTAGCAGAAAAACACAGAGGCAGAAGATGGGTGGATGCAGGTCTAAGTCTGACAGTGCCCTCTGGTGGCCCTATGGGGCTCTGTGGTTTCTTGTGCAGAAACAGTCTGAATTTTTAATTCTTAACTACCTGCCTGCAATGCAGGAGACCCAGCTTTAATCCCAGGGTTGGGAGATGAAAATCATGTCAATATATTTTAAAGAAATGCTCTCAAGTTTATCAAATATGTTCTGAGGAAGTTTAACTTGAAAAGGACTCTTTTGAATGGGGCAGTCAGTCAGTTCAGTGGCTCAGTCATGTCTGACTCTTTGCAACACCATGGACTGCAGCACACCAGGCTTCGCTGCCCATCACCAACTCCCGGATGCTACGCAAACTCATGTCCATTCAGTCGGTGATGCCATCCAGCCATCTCGTCCTCTGTCGTCCCCTTCTCCTACCGTCTTCAATCTTCCCTAGCATCAGGGTCTTTTCCAGTAAGTTGGTTCTTCGCATCAGGTGACCAAAGTATTGGAGTTTCCGCTTCAGCATCAGTCCTTCCAATGAATATTCAGAATTGATTTCCTTTTGGATTGACTAGTTAGATCGCCTTGCAGTGTTTCCCATAAGCAGGTACACACTGCCCTCTGGTGGCCCTGTGAGAAATAGCAGGAGCACTGCAGGGCTCCATGGGTCTGCCTGCCAAACAGGCCAAGAATCAGTTGCCACATTCACAGTCTTGCTATGAGAGAAAACCAAATTCGGCAAGTCTCAATGTTTGGGGGAGCCGTCTAGTGGAAATCATTGTCTTGACTATGACACAATACATCACTTCCCAAGTGCAGAATTTCAGAGAGTGATGGTTGAGCCCCTGAGTTAGGCCCTGGGACCACAACAGAGAATAGAGAGGAGGTAGCCACCTCTTGGGACCTGCAGGGAAAGGGTTTGAACCTGATGGGTGGGATCACTTGCCTATACCCCAGCGCTGTGTGTCTAGTGTAGAGATTAGTCTATCTAACCAAAGAATTTTTATAGCTTTCTTTTTTTGATATGTTAAGAAAATGTTTTAGAAATTTGGGAAACTATCATTCAAAATAGTCTGCATAATTTCACCTACAATTACATAGCATTTTAAGAAATGGGATTACCTGATATTACCAGTGATCTTTTCACTTCATATGAGCAATTATTGTATCCATTTATAAAGTTAAAAGATGTGAATTTAATAGCTGCAAATATTCCTTATGATACCTTTTATCACAGGACCTGTTTCTACAGCACCTGATGCCAGCTTCCTCTGAATATATCTTTTTCACCCCTGAAAGTGCAGTCCAGAACCTATCAGCTACAGGCAACATCCAAATCTAGTATCATTCCTTGAATTTTCAAAGCAGGTTCTCTTATATCATTTTTGCTAAGACAGCAGGTCCTTCATACCATGTCTCCTCTCCTTTAAGAGCTCCTGCCAGACCAAGACACTGCTCAATCAATTCTCTGTCTTCTCTGTGCACAGGAGAGATTGTATGGTAAATATTCAATTGAGATTTGAAACACAATAGGTCTAAATGAGTTACTTGTTATTGCTGATGTCATCCTAAAATTATAAATAAATTTCAGAAAACAATCAGTGTTACCTGAAGCAAAAGGACAGGGTACTGTCCGCAAGGTTTGCAAGCTGGGGACACACAATTCTTGCCTGTAACTGAAAGCACATTCCCGGGGCTGAAGGGAGGGAAGAACTTTTAAAAAGCAAAAGCCCCAGAATGCTCAGCTGGGAGACTTGTAAGGGGGTTAAATGGCCCTGTGCAGCCTAAGCACAAATCCTTGTAGCTGGACCACAGTCTGCCATGACTGGTGGTCAACGGAACTTCTCCTTCAGAGTGCTCACAGGTAGGACCCTTAGCAGAATCAGAACTCTTCAGAGCTTTTGTTTGTGGTTTTCTAAGAACTCAGAGAACATTACTTAATCTCAGGTCTGTTATGGACCGCATGACTCTGTTTTATTTGGGGTCTCTGTTAGCTAGAATGGGTCCATTTTCTATGCTCTCTTAAGGAATTTCTCTCATTTTTACTTTTCCTTGGGGGTTACTATTTTATTTTTACATGTTAAAAGTTGATTTTCCATGAAAATTCACTGCCTTTCCTGGGGCACACCACTGGAAGACTTCCCAGCTTCTTCTGTGGCCACAGGACCTCGTCATGGCCAATGAAGCAGGAGAGAAACTGATGTTCCATCCTGGCCTATTATAACCTCCCACAGGCATTTCTCCAGGTTCCTGCCCCTTCTGCTGAAGGATACAGATGGGGATGCGGTCCTTGGGATGGAAGAGGCCGAGGACAGGAGAGGTCTGGGCTGCTGAATGACCACAGGAGGAAGTGCAGGCTCCCCAGGTGAGCGCCCACTCAGCACTCTCATGTGGGACACAGAGTGATGTGCTTCTCAAATTTTAAGTGATTTGATTATTCAGCATAAACTATTATACCCACAAAAATGTTAATCATAGGATGAACTTAAATAGCCATCAATCTAGTACATTTAAATAACCAAAGTAAATTTTGTACCATTAATAGTTTTAACGTCCAGTTTAACCTTGTTAACTGTGACTCAGTCATTTGAACTCAGAGAACTTCAATTCCTCAACATTTTAAATTCTGAACTTAATAAAAACTGCAATAAGAATTATAATAATATTTGAAACACAGTGTAGAGAAAGTATTTTCAAGAGAAAACGTCAATAGATTTTAATTCCTTGATCTTGATTTGAAAACACAGCACAGCAAACTATTTGTGGTTTATCCATATTTATTTCTAATTGAAAATATTTTAGTTGGGATTCATTAAAAAAAAATAAGTGACAGGTTTCTTAACCACATCACAGCTGAATGACTATAAATATCCTTTTTGGGAGATTCTTTAGTGATCAGTACTTGTATGTGGTTGACTGACTTGGGTCAAATATCAGCTATCAGAAAATTTCAAAATGTTCTTTTCCTTTCATCAATTTTCAGTCAATAATACATTTGATCTCATGGAGTTTTATATGGTGTGGAATACTTCCACTACTAATGATTTCCCTAATGTTGCAAGAGGCCTTAAGATCAAAATTCTGGCATCCAAGTCTATTTCTTTGAAGACAGTGATTCAGTTTTGGTCCAGCTTTTGGAACATTTGCCCCCCAAGGCTCCACCACCCTCCATTTCTGCCTAACTCAATAGAGAAGAAGATGTTCTCAGAGCTACTTACAAGGTTCAGGGAGATGAAAGTTAGACAATGGATCTCGTCACCACCTGCCTAGGAATTGAAAGGATCTTTCCCATTCAAATATCCTGGGAAGGAACCACACTTCTAATTTCTTTGGGAGTCAAGAAACATCAAGGAAAGGAAGTCTGTGGTTGGTAAGTGAACAAACAGCCAATCCATCTGAGAATCACTCCACCTCCTCCCCTTCCTCTGGGTGTTTGGTGTACGGAAAGAGCCTGTGGTCATCACCAGGTGGTTTTCCTTCTTTTTCCCTTAGAAGAGAAACTCAGTTTTATTGCGGACCCCAATGCACTGAACTCAGTACTCGAATTTCTCTTGTGTACCTGTTGTCCATGTTTGAAATGTCTGCCATTATCTTCAACAGTGAAACAATGTACTTCCTAATTATCAGAGTCAGAACTGCAGGGTTTTAAAAAGTCATTCCTGACTGTTTCAAGGGAAAAATTTGCTAACTCAAGAAACAATTTTGATAGAGAAAGACAACCTATCTCTGTGTTACAAAGCATAGTGCTTTGCACCAATCACTAGTTTTAATTAGATTGTTTTGAAGCCTCCTAAGGAGGTACCTCTTTCACTTTCATCAAGAGGCTTTTTAGTTCCTCTTCACTTTCTGCCATAACGGTGGTGTCATCTGCATATCTGAGGTTATTGATACTTCTCCTGGCAATCTTGATTCCAGCTTGTGCTTCTTCCAGGCCAGCATTTCTCATGATATACTCTGCATATACATTAAATAAGCACAGTGACAATATACAGCCTTGACAAACTCCTTTTCCTATTTGGAACCAGTCTGTTGTTCCATGTCCAGTTCTAACTGTTGCTTCCTGGCCTGCATACAAGTTTCTCAAGAGGCAGGTCAGGGGGTCTGGTATTTGATGAAAATGAAAGAGGAAAATGAAAAACTGGGCTTAAAGCTCAACATTCAGAAAACTAAATCATGGCATCTGGTCCCATCATTTCATGGGAAATACATGGGGAAACAGTGGAAACAGTGTCAGACTATTTTTTTGGGGACTCCAAAATCACTGCAGATGGTGACTGCAGCCATGAAATTAAAAGACGCTTACTGCTTGGAAGGAAAGTTATGACCAATCTAGGTAGCATATTAAAAAGCAGATACATTACTATGCCAACAAAGGTACATCTAATCAAGGCTATTGTTTTTCCACTGGTCATGTATGGATGTGAGAGCAGGACTGTGAAGAAAGCTGAGCACTGAAAATTGATGCTTTTAAACTGTGGTGTTGGAGAAGACTTTTGAGAGTCCCTTGGACTGCAAGGAGATACAACTAGTCCATCCTAAAGGAGATCAGTCCTAGCAATGGTCTGTTGCTGGAAAAGATGAACAGAAACAAAAACAAACTGTTCAAAAAGCCCTCCATATGCAAAAACATTAAAAGGCAGGGACTACTTTACTTGAAACATTGCTTAGGGGGGAGGAGCCAAGATGGCGGAGGAATAGGACGGGGAGACCACTTTCTCCCCTACAAATTCATCGAAAGAACATTTGAACACTGAGCAAATTTCACAAAACAACTTCTGATCGCTAGGAGAGGACATCAGGCACCCAGAAAAGCAGCCCATTGTCTTCGAAGGGAGGTAGGACAAAATATAAAAGATGAAAAGGGAGACAAAAGAGCTACAGACGGTGACCCGTCCCGGGAAGGGAGTCTTAATAGAGGAAGTTTCCAATCACCAGGAAACCCTCGCACTGGCGGGACTGGGGGAAGTTTTTGGCAATCTAACTGGGAGGAAAAATTAAACAGGGCCTACAGATTACGTGCCTAAAAGCAACTCCCAGCAGAAAAGTACCCCAGACGCCCGCACCCGCCAACATCAAGCAGGGGTGGAACGGAGAGGAGTGGGAGTCATTGCTTAGGGTAAGGACCGGCCCGAAGACCCTGAGAGCAATTGGAGGGAACTTTTTTAAACTGTGGGATAGCAAGGGACAAAATTAACTGGCTGGAACACACGGTCAGCAGTTTGAAAAACAAAGAGACTGAGAAACTCCTGAGAAGAGCAGGCCCACCCCCGCTGGAGGTAGGAGGCAGGGGGGAGGGGAAAAGGGCAAACTCAGCCCCTGAGAAGCCACCCCCTCCCACACTGCAAACAGGCCCCAGGTTCCTATCTAAAGACTTCCTGAGACCTGACTGGCGGCACGCGCTGGGGCTGCAGAGGGAAAAAGCACGCCGTATCCGGGGAGATTGTGCCCAAGCCTCTGGCTGCCTGGGCCACTCGACGCGGAGGGAAAAGGTGCGCTGCACTCGACGGGAGAGGCAAAAAGCCTCTGGCTGCCTGGGCACTCGACGCGGAGGGAAAAGTACGCCACCCGGGGAGAGTACGCCTGCCCTGGCTGCCTGAACGGCTCAGGCCGGGGAAGGCACAAAACGCAGGCACAACTGAATCCGCGCTTTTGTGGAGTACCCGAAAACTGGAACTGCACTAAACGCAGGGCCCGCTCCATATAGAGCAGCCAGGAGCCTGAGCAGTGTAGACGGGGAAAGCACAGACACCCATGAGCGGGGCAAACCCAGTGTGGCCGGAACACGGTGAGTGCTATCCACACAGAGCGGCATCTGTCTGCAGCGCCCCGCCCAACCCATAGCAGGACTGAACTGAACTAGGGAACCTAAACAAGAGATCAGCTCCGCCCACCTGTGTCAGGGCGGAAATTAGACGCTGAAGAGACTGCAACCAGAAGCCAAATAAACAAAGGGAACCGCTTCAGAAAGGACCAGTGCAACAGATTAAAATCCCTGAAGGTAACACCGACTACACCAGAAGGGGCCTATAGATATCGAGAAGTGTAAGCTGGAAAGAGGGGCTATGTGAAATTGAACTGAACCTACACTGACTGCAACAACTCCAGAGAAATTCGTAGATATATACGTATATATATTTTTTAATTAAAAAAATATTTTTTTTTTTTTTTTTATTTTTTTTTTTTTTCTTTTATTTTTATTTT
>JAJLRB010001371.1:0-54270 GCA_020976825.1 Odocoileus hemionus | reverse complement strand
TTGATTATTTTACATATAGTAGCATCTGTGTATTAATCTCAACCTCCTAATTTATCCTTCCATTCACTTGTCCCATTTGGTAATCATAAGTTTGCTTTTAAAATTTGTGTATCAGTTTCTATTTTGTGAATAAATTCATGTGTATCACTTTTTAGAGTCTACATATTTGCTGTATCATAAGATATTTGTCTTTCTCTGTCGACTGATTTCACTTCTATGATCATCTACAGGTCCATCCTAGTTCCTGCAAATGGCAGCATTTCATTCTTTTTATGGCTCAGTAGTATTCCATTGTGCATATACACCACATCTTCTTTATCCATTTGGCAGTGGATATTGAGGTTGCTTCCACATCTTAGGCCTTGTAACTACTAGTGCATTATCCTTTCAATTGACAGCATTCTCCCAGTAAATGTCCAGGAGTGGGATTGCTGGTTCGTGAGGTATTACACGAGCTCTTCTTATTTTTAGAAGAGCCTTCATAGTGTTTTCCATACTGGCTACACCAATTTACATTCCCAAAAACAGTGTTCAAGTGTTTCTTTTTCTCCACATCCTTGCCAACATTTATTTGCGTTCTTCTTGATGATGGCTATTTTGGTAGATGTGAGGGGGTAACTTCTCTTGGTGTGGATTTGCATTTCTTTGATGATTACAGATGTAAAGCAACGTTTCCTGGGCGTGTTTGCCATCTGTATGTCTTCTTGGGAAAAAATGTCTATTGAGACTTTTGGCCCTTTTTTAATGAAGTTGGGTTTTTTGTTGTTGTTTGCTATTCAGTTCTACAAATTCTTTATATATTTTAGATTTTAGCCATTACAAAATATATGAAATGCAAATATTTTCTCCTATTCATTTCATTTCTTTCTGTTTTACTTTGTTGACCTCTGTTTTAATTCCAGTTGTTACCTTTTGCTTTTCTTTTGTGTTTAGAATCAGATTGGAAAATCATTTCTGACACAGCTGATAAAAAGGTTTCTAACGGTTTTTTCCAGTTCTGTGGTTTCAGGTCTTCTACTCAAGGCTTAATGCATTTTGAGTTCACTTCTCTGCATATTGTAAGATACTGGGCCAGGTTGGTTCTTTTTCATTTAAGTGTCCAGTTTTCCCAACATAATTTATTGCTGAGACTGTCCTCACCTACCTTTGATATTTTTAGCTTGTTTGTTGGTGGAGAAGGGAATGGCAAGCCACTTCAATGTTCTTGCCTTGAGATACCATAAGCAGTATGAAAAGCAAAAAGATATGATACTGAAAGATGAACTCCCAAGGTCAGTAGGTGCTCAATATGCTACTGTAGAAATAACTCCAGAAAGAATGAAGAGATAGTGCCAATGCAGAAACAACACCCAGTTCTGGATGTGACTGGTGATGGGAGTAAAGTGTGATGTGATAAAGAACAGTATTGCATAGGAACATGGAATGTTAGGTCCATGAATCAAGGTAAATTGAAAGTGGGCAAACAGGAGATGGCAAGTGTGGACATTGACATTGTAGGGATCGATGAACTCAAATGGACTGGAATGGGTGAATTTAATTCAAATGACCATGACATCTACTTCTGTGGTCAAGAATCCCTTAGAAGAAATGGAGTAGCCATCATCGTCAGCAAAAGAGTCTGAAATGGTGTGCTTGAGTGCAATCTCAAAAATGACAGAGTGATTTAAGGACAGGAACATAAATGCCACAACAGATAGGATGGTCAAGTCTGTGTCGCAGACGACAGTCTGTGAGCACCCGTTTGTCCCTGGGCCTCTGTGTGTCCAGCCTGAGATGCGAGACTGTTGGGCTGTTAGCCCTGTGAAGGCAGCTGTGTCACCACATCCTGTACTGTTGTTATGGGTGTGCACAGTGTGGCCAGACTATGTTGAGTCTGTCAACCCAGCTCTAGCCCCTGCCAACTTTAATGTCTTTTGTCACAGTGTCTTGATCTCCTTGGCCAAAGCTGAGACCCCAATCATTAGGTTTGCTTTGAAAATTAGAAACCCTGAGATGTTAGGAAGCTGTTACCTATTCCTCCTTACAGGGGCAGTTTTCTTCTGGCCTACGATAGTGAACACTGGGGTACACTCACACATGCACACTCACACTCACAATTTATAAGGACTGTGGGTTGGGATCAGAAGAGGAACAGATATGAGGAAGGTAATAAGAATAATATACAGGTGTTGGAGGCACTGATTGCCTGAGACACGACTCCCACATGTTCCAGGTGTTTTCCCACCTATGTCTGTGGACATCCCTAGAAGACCATGCAGGCATCATCCCCAGTGTGCTGGTGGGACACCGACAGTCTTTTAAAGACAGGGACTCATCCAGGATGGAGAACAGGTAGGAAATGGGAGGTGAGTCTGGGCCCAGATCTGTCAACTCAGAGCTGCACACAGAGCATGCCCAGGAACTGTGTGGAGGGCTGTGTGGTGCAACTGTGTGAGGCCCGCGGCTGCGCGGATGAGGGATGAGCGGTCAGTATCCCGAGGGCTATGTGCAGGGGTGTCAACTGTCAATCCAAGGAAGGGAAACCCGGGTGGTAAAGCCACTTCATTAATAGTAGACCCTAACAGAACTCGGAACCCAGTAACCTGGCACCCACCTTCTAGCAACAGCACCACAGCCAGTTGGGGCTCACTTGGTTGGAGAGTCTACATCCAGAAGGATGTTCTCCAGCTGTGTCTCGACTGGCTGGGGCTTCTGCTTCAGGAAACCCTAGAGGGAGAGGTTTTTCAGATGTTTCAGGCGTTTCAGTGCTCAATCTGGCTGCCTCTGGTCCTTTACCAGGAGGTCACCTAAGGTAATCCCAGTCAACCTAGAGCTGGCCACACCAGGCCTGGCCGCCACTAGGAGCCCTCCCTGGGCAGTGTCAGCTGCCCTAATCTCCATGTACAGGAAAGTGGGACTTGAGAGCAAGTACTTCGTCTGGGCAGGAGTGGGTTGGTGGGCACGTGGTGACCTGAGGGTCCTGTCACGGTCACACCTGAGGACGGGCTTGCAGTGGGTAAGCAGGATCTCTGAAGTGCTCTGCTTTGTGCCAGTGTGGACCCAAGCCTGGCAGGTGATCGGGCGTCTGCGTCCTCGGTGGAGGTATGTGCAGAGAGTGGTGGCGTGTGTTTGGAGGGAAGATGTCTGTAGTTCTGAGAAGCACCACAGGCACCTGACTGGTGCCCTGGGTCTTTCTGCCCGGCAGCCAGGCATTGTGTTCACAGGGCTCCTCACGGGACTGCAGACAGGCAAGTGATCCCACCCAGCATATTGCCACCCTATTCCTGGCGGTCCCAAAATGTTGGCTACCTCCTCTCTATTCTCTGTTGTGGTCCCAGGGCTGACCTCAGGTTCTCAACCATCACTCTCTGAAATTCTGCACTTGGAAAGTGATGTGTCATGGTCAAAACAACGATTTCCACTAGACAGCACCCCCCAAACATTGAGACTTGCAGAATTTTGTTTACTCTCATAGCAAGACTGTGAAGGTGGCAACTGATTGTTGGCCTCTTTGGCAGACAGACCCTACAGTGCTCCTGCTATTTCTCACACGGCCACCAGAGGGCAGTGTGTACCTGCTTATGGGAAACACTGCAAGGAGATCCAACTAGTCAATCCTAAAGGAAATCAATCCTGAATATTCATTGGAAGGACTGATGCTGAAATGGAAACTCCAATACGTTGGCCACCTGATGCAAAGAACCAACTTATTGGAAAAGACCCTGATGCTAGGGAAGATTCAGGGCGGGAGGAGAAGGGAACGAAAGAGGATGAGATGGCTGGATGGCATCCCCGATTCAATGGACATGAGTTTGCATGGCATCCGGGAGTTGGTGATGGACAGGGAAGCCTGCTGTGCTGCAGTCCATGGGGTTGCAAAGAGTCAGACATGACTGAGCCACTGAACTGACTGACTGCCCCATTCAAAAGAGTCTTTTTCAAGTTAAACTTCCTCAGAACATGTTTGATAAACTTAGGACAATTTCTTTAAAATATATTGACTTGCTTTTCATCTCCAGTTTCATTTGGAAAGTAGTGAAAAGCCATTACAAGTAACACATGTAAGGTGAGCCACTGTTTGAAGGTTGTCCCTTGTGACACATATGTGTGCTCAGTCACTCAGGCAAGTCCAACTCTTTGTAATCCCATGGACTACAGACCAGCCTCCTCTGTTCATGGGATTTTCCTGGCAAGAATACTGGAGTAGGTTGCCATTTCCTACTCCAGAGGCATCTTCTCAACCCAGGGACAGGACCCGTGTCTCATGCGATTCCTGCATTGGCAGGTGGGTTCTTTACCATTGCAACAGCTGAATATCGATGGGTAAAATTCTGTGCCAGCCCCTTTCTTTCTTCTTCTCTACCCCTCATCCATCTATAGGTAACTATCTCTCTGAAAGTCCTTTGGAAAATCTATATGACATTATCAGAGATATTTTTCAGTCATGTTGATCCTTCCTTGTGATGTCAGTGTTTGTTTAGCAAATCATCTGTTCCTATGACACTGTTTATATTCCTAACCCTGGGAGACAGTGTTCAGGTAGGCAGAAGGTCTCAGTCGGAGTCAGTCCAGGGGGAGATCTGCTCAGCACAACCAGCGCCAGCCCACATTTCCTTCTATTCCCCAAGCACTGAGAATGCTTCCCTCCCCGCTGCCTATTCGTGCCACTGCCAGGGATCTTGGCTAAAATAACGTATATGCTGAGGAAGCATCAGGGTCAGAACAATGAACAGTGGTTATAATAATTGTGAGAGAGAGATGAGTTTCCGTTTTTCAGTTCTTATGTTTATGTGTCTTGATTCATTGTTTTACTATTTTATATTTTGATAGTAATATCATTCTTTACAATGCTGTTAGGTTCTGCTGTTCAGCAAAGTTAATAAGTAATATATATATATATATATATATATATATATATATATATATATATACTCATTTTATAGACTCTATTCCCATGTACGTTATCACAAAGATTTGAATAGAGTTCCCTGTGCTCTCCATTAGATCTTTATCTATTTTATGTATAGTAGAGTGTATTTCTCAATCCTAATTTATCCTTCACCATTCTTTGGTAACCATAAGTTTGTTCTCTACATCTGAGACTCTATTTCTGTAAATAGTTTATATGTACCATTCTTTAGATTCCATATGTAAGTGACATCAGATGATATTTGTCTTTCTATATCAGACTTCACTCAGTATGGCAATCTCTTGGTTCATCCATGTTGCACACATAGCATTATTTTGTTCTTTTTAAGAGTCGGTAATATTCCATTGTAAACATGAACCATATATTCTTTATCTATTCCTCCTTCGAGGAACATTATTTGCTTCTGTGTCCTGGCTATTGTAAATAGTGCTGCAACAAACATTGGGGAACATGTATCTTTTCAAATTATGGATTTCTCTGGATATTTGCCCAAGCATAAGATTACTATATCATATGGTAAGTCTTATTTTTAGTCTTTTAAGAACCCTCATACTGTCAGACAAAACTGAGGGACTGAACTGAACTGATACTGATTTTCATAGTGGCTATAACAATGTACAACCTCACCAACAATGTATGAGGCTTTCCTTTGCTCCACACCCTCTCCAGCATTTATTGTTTGTAGATTTTTTGATGATGGCCATTCTGACTGGTATGAGCTAGTTGTATACCTATACATATATACCTATACCTATAGGTATATACCTATACCTCATTGTAGCCTTGATTTGTATTTCTCTAATAATTAGTGATGTTCAGTGTCTTTTCATGTTCTTTTTGGCCAAAGGTATGCTTTCTTTGGAGAAATGTGTATTTAGATCTTCCATCTATTTTTTGATTGGGGATATTAGTTTGTTTTTTTCTAAGTGTTGAGCTGCATGGGCTGTTGTGTATTTTGAAGATGAATCTCCTGTTGGTCACTTCATTTGCAGATATTTTCTTCCTTTCTGTGGGCTCTTTTCATTTTGGGAGAACACTGTCTCCCAGGGGTCAGTTTTTAAGTTTGATTAGGCTGCATTTTTTTATTTTTGTTTTTATTTTCATCACTATAGGAACTGGCTTAGAGAAGTCTATCTGTGATTTAAGACAGAGTGTGTCCTGCCTATGTTTTTCTCTAATGTTTTTATGGTGCCTAGTATTACATTTATATCTTTAATCCATTTTTAGTTTATTTTTATATGTGGTGTTAGAGATTCATAGATCTATTCTTTTTCAGATTCTTTTCCCTTATAAGTTATTACAGAATATTGTGGAGAGTTCCCTGTGCTATACAGTAGGTCCTTGTTGATTATTTTACATATAGTAGCTTCTGTTTATTAATCTCAACATACTAATTTATCCTTCCCTCCACTTATCCCATTTGGTAATCGTAAGTTTGCTGTTAAAATTTGTGTATCATTTTCTATGTTTTGTATAAGTTCATGTGTATCACGTTTTTAGAGTCTACATATTAGCAGTATCATAAGATATTTGTTTTACTCTGTCGACTGACTTCACTTCTATGATCATCTGCAGGCCCATCCAAGTTGCTGCAAATGGTATCATTTCATTCTTTCTATGGCTCAGTATTATTCCATTGTGTATCTGCACCACATCTTCTTTATCCATTGGGCAGTGGATATTGAGGTTGCTTCCACATTTTAGCATTGTAACTAGAGTGCATTATCCTTTCAGTTGACAGCTTTCTCCCAGTATATGTCCAGGAGTGGGATTGCTTGATCGTGAGGTGGTCTTATTTTTAGAAGAGACTTCATAGTGTTTTCCATACTGGCTACACCAATTTACATTCCTACCAACAGTGTTCAAGTATTTCTTTTTCTCCACATTTTGCCAACCTTTATTTGTGTTCTTCTTGATGATGGCTATTTTGGTAGATGTGAGGGGGTAACTTCTCTTGGTGTGGATTTGCATTTCTTTGATTATTACAGATGTAAAGCATCTTTTCCTGTGCCTGTTTGCCATCTGTATGTCTTCTTTGGGAAAAATGTCTATTGAGACCTTTGGCCCTTTTTAAATGAAGTTGTTTTTTTTTTTTGTTTGTTTGCTATTCAGTTGTATGAATTTTTATATATTTTAGATATTAGCCCCTTACAAAATATATGAATTCCAAATATTTTCTCGTATTTCATTTTATTTCCTTTCTCTCTGTTTTACTTTGTTGACCTCTGCTATAATTCCAGTTGTTACCTTTTACTTTTCTTTTTTGTTTAGAATCAGATCCGGAAATCATTTCTGAGACAGCTGTTAAAGAGGTTTCTAACTATTTTTTTCTAGTTCTGTCGTTTCAGGTCTTCTATTCAAGGTTTAATGCATTCTGAGTTCAGTTCTCTGAATATTGTCAGATACTGGTCCAGTTTGGTTGTTTTGTATGTAAATGTCCAGTTTTCCCAACATCATTTATTGCAAAGACTGTCATTACCTACCATTTTATTTTTGCCTTGTTTGTTGGGGGAGAAGGGAAAGGCAAACCACTTCAGTATTCTTGCCTTGAGAATCCCATGAGCAGTATGAAAAGCAAAAGATATGATACTGAAAGATGAACTCCCAAGGTCAGTAGGTGCTCAATATGCTACTGGAGAAATAACTCCAGAAAGAATGAAGAGATGAAGCCAACACAGAAACAACACCCAGTTCTGGATGTGACTAGTGATGGGACTAAAGTGTGATGTGATAAAGAACAGTATTGCATAGGAACCTGGAATGTTAGGGCCATGAATCAAGGTAAATTGAAAGTGGTCAAACAGGAGATGGCAAGTGTGGACATTAACATTTTAGGGATCAGTGAATTCAAATGTACTGAAATGGGTTAATTTAATTCAAATGATCATTACATCTACTACTGTGGGCAAGAATCCCTTAGAGGAAATGGAATAGCCATCATAGTCAGCCAAATAATCTGAAATGGTGTGCTTGGGTGCAATCTCAAAAATGACAGAGTGATTTAAGGACAGGAATATAAACGCCACAACAGATGGGATGGTCAAGTCTGTGTGACAGACGACAGGCTGTGAGCACCCGTTTGTCCCTGGGCCTCTGTGTGTCCAGCCTGAGATGCTGAGACTGCTGGGCTGTGAGCCCTGTGAAGGCAGCTGTGTCATCACATCCTGTACTGTGGTTATGGGTGTGGACAGTGGGGCCAGACGATGTTGAGTCTGCCAACCCAGCTCCAGCCCCTGCCAAATTTAATGTCTTGTGTCACAGTGTCTTGATCTCCTTGGCCAAAGCTGACACCACCTCCTAGGTTTGCTCTGGTAATTAGAAACTCTGAAATCTTAGTAAGCTGTTGCCTATTACTCCTTACAGGGGCAGTTTTCTTCTGGCCTACCAGAGTGAACACGGGGATACACTCACGCATGCACATTCACCCTGACATTTAATAAGGACTGTGAGTTGGGATCAGAAGAGGAACAGATAGGAGGACAGTAATAAGATGAACCGACAGGAGCTGGAGACACTGCTTGCCTGAGACAGCATCTACCATATTTTCCAGGTCTTGTCCCACCTATGTCTGAGGACATCCCAAAATGTCCATGCAGGCATCATCCCCAGTGTGCAGGTGGGGACACCAACAGGCTTTGAGAGACAAGGACTCATGCAGGGTGGAGAACAGGTATGAAACGGGAAATGAGTCTGGACCCAGGTCTGTCAACTCAGATCTGCACACACAACCTGCCCGGGAGCTGTGTGGAGGGCTGTGTAATGCAACTGTGTGAAGCCCGGGGTTGCGCGGATGAGGGGTGAGCGGTCAGGATTCCGAGGGCTATGTGCAGGGGTGTCAACTGTCGATCCAAGGAAGGGACCCCCTTGTGGTGAAGTCTCTTCATTAACAGCAGACCTTAACAGAACTCGGAACCCTGTAACCAGGCACCCACCTTCTGGCCACAGCACCACAGCCAGTTGGGGCTCACTTGGCTGGAAAGCCTTCATCCAGAAGGATGTTCTCCAGCTGTGTCTCGACTAGCCAAGGCTTCTGTTTCAGGAAACCCTGGAGGGAGAGGTTTTTCATATGTTTCAGGCGGTTCAGCGCTCAACCTGGATGCCTCTGGTCCTTTACCATGAGGTCACCTAAGGTCACCCCAGACAATCTAGAGCTGGCCACACCTGGCCTGGCCGCCACTGGGAGCCCTCCCTGGGCAGCGCCAGCTGCCCTCATCACCATGTGTGGGAAAGTGGGACTTGAGGGGAGGTACTCCCTCTGGGCAGGAGCAGTTTCATGGGCACGTGGTGACCTGGCTGTCCTGTCACTGTCACACCTGTGGTCAGGGTGTCAGTAGGGAAATAGGATCCCTGAGCTGCTTTCATTGAAGAGGGAGGGTCTCCATTTTCTGAATGACTGCCTGATGAAGTGTGATTGCGCCATGGGCAGGGCTGGCAGAATCCTGGATCCCACATAACTTCGGGTTCCTACTGAAGGCAGAGATCTGGCAGCTTCTCCTGGAAAAGAGGAAAGGAGTCCAGGAGATCTGTGGACGAGGCTGGGGTGCTGTGAGGAGCATCTGGGAGGCCAGAGCTCAGAGTCAGCCCCCATGAGAGTCCACACCCATCCTCTATCCATCAAAGCCCTGCCTCCACCCCCGAACCTGGGACCCAGAACACATGGTGTGGTGTGCTCACTGTCTGGTGGAACCTCAGATGGGATGCCCAGCTGGTGCTCAAAGGATCCAGTGACACCTGAGCCCTCGCTGGTAAAGGATGAGTGTCAGTGGCAGGAGGAGAGCCAGGCAGATCCCTGGCTGATGAGGCAGCCTTTAGATGTAGGAGGTAAATCTGAGGTGTTAGGAGGCCTGCAGGAAGCCTGGGCAGATGGCAAAGTCTCTGTGTGCCCTCCTGGGCCAGATACTCCTGGGAACGTTTCGTATCCCTGCGATACAGTGACCAGAGTAGACGCCCGGCCTGCCCTCGCAGGGGTGACACCAGGGTGCGGCCCAGGGGGAGGGCCATTGCACTATGTCAGGCTGCCCTCAGGAAGCAGACAGATGGTCATGCCATGGATCAAGGTCTGACACTAGAGCAGGCTAGTTGGTGGCCCCTCCCCTGTGTCTTTTTTTCTTATCTGTCTTTAATATTTTTTGGAACCCTGATTTAAGATGAGTATATCTTTCCTTGTCTCACAGGTGTTTTGTTTCACTTCATTTCTGAGGTATTTGTAACGCCTCAGACAAATCAGAACTTACCCCCATTTTTCAGTAAGATTCCTTGCGTGCTTCTTTGCTTTGAATTTTGTGGCTTTCTATATATTTTGGATACAAACCCTTATTGGAAATGACAATTGCCAATATGTTCTCCATTTCATACTTCATTTCTCATTTTATTGATGGTTTCCCATGGCGAGACTTTCGAGTTTGATGTACGCTCACTTGTTCACTTTTCCTTCCACTTCTCTTGGTTTTGGACTTACACCCAAACTTCATTGCCAAGACTGATGTACAGGAACACAGTACCCCTTCCTTTCTAGGAGCTACACGGTTTCAGTAGTTTTGTTCAATCTTTTAATCCATTAGAAATTGGATAGCCTTAGATCCCAGAATTCTCTTACCATCCCTCCCTAATTGGGGGCAGTGTTCCTCTGGCCTCTAGAGAGTGAGCACAGATACCAACACACACACACACACACACACACACACACACACACACACACACAAGCAGAGTGAATATGGAAAGGACTGTGGGTTGTCATCAGAAGACGGACAGACAGAAGGACGGTAATAAGAGGAACTCACAGGGGCTGGAGGCACTGCCTGCCTGAGACACGGACTCCCATATTTTCCAGGTCTTTTCCCACCTATGTTGGACGACATCACTAGAAGTCCATGCAGGCATCAGCTCCGGTGAGCAGGTGGGGACACCAAAAGGCTTTGTGAGAAAGGGACTTATTCAGGACGGAGAACACGTGGGAAATGGGAGGTGAGTCTGGGCCCAGGTCTGTTAACTCAGAGCTGCACACACAACCTGCCCAGGAGCTGTGTGGAGGGCTCTGTTGTGAAACTGTCTGAGACCCGGGGCTGCGTGGATAAGGGATAAACGGTCAGGATCTCGATGGCTATATGCAGGGGTGTCAAATGTCATTCCAAGGAAGGGGCCCTCGGGTGGTGAAGTCACTTCCTTAACAGCAGACCATAACAGAACTCAGAACCCTGTAACCAGGCACTCACCTTCTAGTAACAGCACCACAGCCAGTTGGGGCTCACTTGGCTGGAGAGTCTTCATCCAGAAGGATGTTCTCCATCTGTGTCTCGACTGGCCAGGGCTTCTGTTTCATGAAACCGTGGGGGGAGAGGATTTTCAGATGTTTCAGGCGGCTCAGAGTTCAACCTGGATGCCTCTGGTCCTTTACCAGGAGGTCACCTGAGGTAATCCCAATCAACCTAGAGCTGGCCACACTAGGCCTGGCCACCACTGTATGCCCTCCCTGGGCAGGGCCAGCTGCCCTCATCTCCATGTGCGGGAAAGTGGGACTTGAGAGCAAGTACTCCGTCTGGGCAGGAGTGGGTTGGTGGGCACATGGTGACCTGGGGGTCCTGTCACGGTCACACCTGAGGACAGTCTGGCAGTGGGGAAGCATGATCTCTGAGGTGCTCTCGTCTCTGCCAGTGTGGACCCAAGGCTGGCAGGTGGTCAGCTCTCTGTGTCCTCGGTGGATGTCTGTGCAGAGATTGGTGGGCGTGTGTCTGGAGGGGAGATGTCTGTAGATCTGAGAAGCACCACAGGAACCTGACTGGTGCCCTGAGACTTTCTGCCTGGCTGCCAGGCACTGTGTTCACAGGGCTCCTCACAGAACTGCAGACAGGAGCCCGTCCATTAAGCACCCTGCTCCATCTCCCTGCACCAGGGCCAGGAACCCCCACCAGCAACAGAGCCCAGGGCAGGCACATTCTCAGGTCACAGAGGCACCCTGACACGCCCCTGGGTCCCTTCTAGAGTCCTGCTTCCAAAGTATCCTGGGCCCCGTCTCCTCTCCCACCTGCCATCAATGCCCAAGCCCTAAGTTGCCAAATACAAAACCACTGTTTATCTACATGTGGGAATCTCAGAAAGAGGTTGTGATACGATTTCCCTTCATGTTCCCCAAGGAACCTTTCCGCATTTTTCTACAGTTAATCATGTATTAACTCCATCCCCAGGTATCCATATTTGCTTGAGAATCCTGATGCCTCTCAGAGCAGAATCAGCCCCTATCACCCCAGTTCTCATCCCCACAATGTTATGCTTTAGGCCCCACCACAGGGATGATGAAGTTAACACACAGAGAGCTGTCCAATAAAAAGTGCCCCGAGTTGCTCACACATGAAATCATCCCCAAGCGCCAGTTCACTTGTGATGCCAGGACCTTTATTCTGCAGAAGGCACTCCTGCCCTCCTCCAGCTGTGAGTCCAGGGGACTCAGTCTGAGCTCCAGCCCCTGCTTTCCTGGTGTCCATGTTGCTGCCTCTGACTTGTGTGTCTGCTGTGTTACACCCCAGAGGGAAAATGTGTCCCACAGGGGACATGAGACCTGCATGATGTGAAGTTTCCAAAGACATAGGCTAGAGATGCTAGTGGGAACCTGGTGCCTGTTTCCTAGGCAGCAACCCCCTCCTACCTCCCCACATTCCTGGGCACCTACAGGGCTTTTGCCATCTACTGTGAGTCAAAATCCCTTAGAAGAAATGGAATATCTCTCATAGTCAACAGAAGAGTCCAAAATGCAGTACTTGGATGCAGTCTCCAAAATGACAGAATGATCTCTGTTCCTTTCCAAGGCAAACCATTCAATATCACAGTAATGCAAGTCTATGCCCCAACCACTAATGGTGGAGAAGCTCAAGTTGAATGGTTCTGTGAAGAGATACAAGACCTTCTAGAGGTAATACCAAGAAAAAGATATCCTTTTTATCATAGGGGACTGGAATACAATTGTAGGAACTCAGGAATACCTGGAGTAACAGGGAAGTTTGGATTTGGAATACAAAATGATGCTTTGAAAAGGCTAACAAGAGTTTTGCCAAGAGAACACACTGGTCATAGCAAACAGCCATTTCCAACAACACAAGAGATGACTCTACACATGGACATCACCAGATGGTCAATACCAAAATCAGATTGATTGTATTCTTTGCAGCCAGAGATGCAGAAGCTCTGTACTGTAAGCAAAAACAAGACTGGGAGCTGACTGTGGCTCAGGTCATGAAATGCTTACAGTAAAATTCAGACTTAAATTGAAGAAAGTAGATAAAACCATTATGCAATACAAGTAAATCCTAATCAAATCCCATATGATTATAGAGTGCAGGTGACATATTTAAGAGATTGGATCTGATAGACAGAGTGCCTGGACAACTATGAACAGTGGTTCGTAAAAATTGTACAGGAGGCCATTCTCAAACAATCTCCAAGAAAAAGAAATGCAAAAAGGCAAGATGGTTGTCTGAAGAGACCTTACAAAATAGCTGAAAAAGGAAGAGAAGCTGGCGTCAAAGGAGAAAAGGAAAGATAAAACCATCTGAATGCAGAGTTCCAAAGAATAGCAAGGAGAGATAAGAAAGCCTTCCTCAGTAATCAATGCAAAGAAGTAGAGGAAAACAATAGAAAAGGATAGACTAGAGATGTTTTCAGGAAAATTAGAGATACCAAGGGAAAAATAAACTTGGTCACAATAAATGACAGAAACTGTGTGGATCTCACAGAAGCAGAAGGTTTGAAGAAGAAGTGGCAAGAATACACACAGAAGAAATATACAAAAAAGATCTTAGTGATGCAGATAACCATGATGGTGTGATCACACACCTCCAGCCAGACATGTTAGAGTGCAAAGTCAAGTGGGCCTTAGGAAGCATTATTATGAACAAATCTAGTGGACATAATGGAATTCCAGCTGAGCAATGTCATATCCTAAAAGATGAATGCCTTTAAAGTGTTGGACTCAATATACCAGCCAAGTAGGAAAGCTCAGCAGTGTTCATAAAGGTCTTTTCTCATTCCCATTCCAAAGAACAGCAATGCCAAAGAATGTTCAAACTACTGAAAGGTTGTTGCTGAATGATAAGACGCCGAGATTCTTGGCCACCGGAGGAGACAACTTCAATCCGGGGCCAGGAAGGAGGCTAGATCGCTCAGAGCTTTTGTGTAATCAAGTTTTATTAAAGTATAAAGGAGATAGAGAAAGCTTCTGACACAGGCATCAGTAGGGGGCAAAAGAGTACCCCCCTTATAGTCTTTAGCTGTATATTATATAGTCACTCACAGTCTGTTAATGAAAAGAAAGAAATGTCATAAAATTTAGAATGACACCAGATAATTCATCCCTGGCCATCAAACGATTGACTTGAATCTTGTAGAAGGGCAGAATACCAACAAATAGTTTCATTTACATAGATTAGGGGAACAATACCTGAGTAAGTAAGTTAGGCCATTTGGCGGAACCAACTTGAAGATAGAGTCTGGGTTACATTAACATAGCTTAAGACAACATTTCCATAAGAAAAAGAAATGTATTGGTTAACTCAAGGTTTGAGAGTAGTTAGCTTCAGGTGAGACCAGGTGTCATGGCAACAAAGCATGTTAAGAGAAACCCCCTTTTAAATTTGTATAGAGAAGGAAAAACTTATCGCTGGTTTGTTTCTTCCTACAGCTTAAGAGAGATAAAAATGTCTGGCACTTGCAGCATTTTTCCTCCATTTGGAGACCCCTGGCCTTCCTGCCTGTTACCATCTTACTACCAAACAATTGCACTCATTTCACATGTTAGCAAAATAATGCTCAAAATTCGCCAAATTAGGCTTCAACAGTACATGAACTGAGAACTTCCAGATGTTCAAGCAGAATTTTAGAAAAGGCAGAGGAACCAGAGATCAAATTGCCAGTATTCATTGGAGATCATAGAAAAAGCAAGAGAATTCCAGAAAAACATCGACTTCATTGAGTACGCTAAAGTTTTGACTGTGTGGATCATAACAAACTGTGAGAAGTTCTTAAAGAGATGGGAATACCGGACCACCTTACCTGCCTCCTGAGATCCCTGTATGCAGGTCAGGAAGCAACAGTTAGAACTGGACATGGAACAATGGACTGGTTCCAAATTAGGAAAGGGGTACATCAAGACTGTATATTGTCACCCTGCTTATTTAACTTATATGCAAGTACATCATGCAAAATGTGGGGCTGGATGAAGCACAAACTGGAATCTAGGTTGCTAGGAGAAATATCAATAACCTAGGTTGCTAGGAGAAATATCAATAACCTCAGATATGCAGATGACACCACCCCCATGGCAGAAAGCCAAGAGGAACTAAAGAGTCTCTTGATGAAGGGGAAAGAGGAGAGTGAAAAAGCTGGCTTAAAACTCAGCATTCGAAAAGTAAGATCATGGCATCTGGTCCCATCACTTCATGGCAAATCAATGAGGAATCAATGGAAAGAGTGACAGGCTTTATTTTCTTGGCCTCCAAAGTCACTGCAGATGGTGACTGCAGCCATGAAGTCAAAAGACACTTGCTCCTTGGGAAAAAATCTGTAGCAAACCTAAACAGCATATAAAAAGCTGAGACATTACTTTCCCAACAAAGATCCATATAATCAAAGCTAAAGTTTTTCCAGTAGTTATGGATGGATGTGAGAGTTGGATCATAAAGAAGGCTGAGTGATGAAGAATTGATGCTTTTGAACTGTGGTGTTGGAGAAGGCTCTTGAGAGTCCCTTGGACTGCAAGGAGATCAAACCAGTCAATCCTAAAGCAAATCAGTCCTGAATATTCATTGGAAGGACTGATGCTGAAGCTGAATCTCCACTACTCTGGCTCCCTGGTGGAAAGAGCTGGCTTATTGGAAAATATTCTGATGGAAGTAAAGAGCCAACTCATTGGGAAAGACTCTGATGCTGCAAAGATTGAAGGCAAGAGGAGAAGGGGACAACAGAGGAAGAGATGGTTGGGTGGCTTCACTGACCCCATGAACATGAGTTTGAGCAAACTCCAGGAGACAGTGAAGCACAGGAAAGCCAGTGTACTGCCACCCACAGGGTTGCAAAATGTCAGACTAAGTGACTGAACAGCAAGAACAAAGCAGGTGCTGGACCTTCTTCACAAGGTGAGCACTTCCCTCCACCTATGGCACACTGGGGAGTTGGCCCCATTCCAGCTGGAGTCACAGGAATATCTCTCCACCTCTCTAAGCCCCAGTTGGTCCCTCTGCACACAAAGGCAAAGGGAGAACCAGCCCTCATGGTGAATGTAGGGACTAAGTGGATCCTTCCTGGAAGTTGGAAAGTGCTTTCTGGGGACCTGGCCCCATGGAAAAGTCTGCTGGAGGGACTGTGATTGTACTTAGTCATCATGTTCCTCCTCCCCTCAAGGAAGTCTCTGTCTCAGTTGTCTCTGGCCTTTGACCTTGGACCAAACTGATTCTCATTTGCAAGGTGAGTTGTGAGAGATCCCCTGTCCTGGGTGAGTGAGAGCAGGGGTCCCTGGGAGTGATCTGTAGTGCCCCAGGCACTCAGATGGGGCTGGTTGGGCTCATTCATTCTTGAAATATACAGGAAGGCCCACAAGGTATAGGCACTTTTCTAGGAACAACCATCATGTAATACATTGAGCAGACAGTAGACCTGCCCTCCAGAGCTTCAGTTCCCCCGGGGGTCACACTGTCACACTGGCCATCGCATCTGGGCGTGCCTCCAGTACTGTCCATCTGATGCCTTCCTGGCCTCCTCTAAGTATGGATGCATCCTCCCTTACTCTGATGAGGACAGTAGACCCCTACACCAGCTGAAAATGTGAGTGGGACTTTGAATCAAGAGAGAGGGACTCAGTTTTCCAAAGAACCACCAAGTGAGATGTGACATGGAGGAGAACTGGCCTCTGAATGGGCAGGAGCAGAAGGCAAAAAGTCCCAGACCCCACAGGGCTGCCCGGGAGCTCAGTGTGAAAGGAAGGCCAGGTCTCTGACTCTTCTGCCCACCTGACTCCCCCAGGGCCATGTCCACTATCTTGGGCACCTAGCTGTACCATTAACCTGAGGATTTCCACCAGCCCCCAGAGTTTCACTGCCTGAGGATGCTACTGGCTTAAATAGAGCTCAGCATGCCTGACTCAGACCTGGAGCACCAAACCCTACATCTCCTGGCACAGCTGGAGACCCTGGAGCCCACTGAGGCAGGGGGTGATGTGATGGGAGCAAATGAGGATGGGACGGAGCTGAACCACACAGAGCAGAACCTTCTGAGGCTTGATCTGGGCCAGGAGCAATGAAGAAGCTCAGATCACTATTGCCCTGTACTGCAGTCTGGGAAGACTTTCTGGGGTTTCATCTTTGAGAGATCATTAAGTACAGTGAGAAGCTTTCTTTTCTGTTTTTGGGAGACACTTGGAAAAGCAGTCCTATTGATGTATTCTCTCCTTGGATCTACAGCACCAGCTCCAGAACAAGCTTTGGAAACATCTCCAGACCTGGAGCCAACTACACCTCTACTGCCAACCAGAGCTCCAGAGTTAGAGCAAGTCCATTTTTGTTATTTTTTTCAATGTATACTAAATTGTTTATGATATAAAGTTCACTTAAAAGTTAATAGTTTGATTATCTTAGACTGTTCATGTAAATTACAATAAGTTCTTCACAATGTTACATAACCCTATTAAATGTCTATTTGAGAACATTTTAACTGCTAAATAATGTTCCATTCAGGATCCAGCACATTTGGCTTTCATATGTTGATGGACATTAGAGTTTTCACCTTTGGGCTCTTCTGAACAGTGGTGCTCTGAATACTTGTGTACAGGCATGTGAATATGTGTATTCACATGCTTTTGGGTATTGATGTAGGAAGGGGGGATTTGGGGATTGGCTGTAAAGTGTTGGCTTGTCCCTTGAGAAACTGCTGAAGAGTTATGTACAGTGGTTGTAACCATTTGACAGAGAAGGCACAGGTGACCCATTCCCGTACTCTTGCCTGGAAAATCCCATGGACGGAGGAGCCTGGTAGGCTGCAGTCCATGGTGTCGCTGAGAGTCAGACAGGACTGAGATAATTCACTTTCACTTTTCACTTTCATGCATTGGAGAAGGAAATGGCAACCCACCCCAGTGTTCTTGCCTGGAGAATCCCAGGGACTGGGGAGCCTGGCGGGCTCCCACCTATGGGGTCGCACAGCGTCAGACACGACTGATGCGACTTAGCAGCAGCAGCCGTACCATTTGACAATCCCCAGAATTTACGTGTATAATTTCCACTTCTTCATTTGTATTGCAGTTTCCTCTCTCTCCGTCCTTCTCTCTTTTCTCGTCCCTCACTTTAAGGATCAAGCCTTTATATTACACGTTGCCATAAGCAGAGGCATCTGTGGTTTAGCATTGAAACCATGACAGAGGAGCTCTTGGGTCCTGACTCAATGAGTTCACAGTCCTAGACCCCAGGGAGACACTGGCAGAGGCCTCCAGGTGAATCATGGTCAATTCCTGGTCCACAGATAGTGTGAGAGAATAAATGTTTGTTGCTTAAGTCATGCAAGATTGGCTAATGTTGTCACACAGAATGGACCACTCACACAGCCACCAAGCATTCAGGCCCTGGCCCCTCCCTCCCCACTGTCCCCTACTGTCCTCCCAACCTCCCACCAGCCACACTGGCTTCCTCTGGCTTCATCTCTGGACAAACACATTCTGTGTGTGTCCATACACTTGTGCCTTCTTCTAGGATAATTATCCCCAGATGTGTGAATGGCTGGCACCTTATCATTACCTTGCTGGGGACAGACATGTCCCCTTAGTGCAGCCTTTCCATGACCACATTGTGGCACCTACTCTTTTTCAACTTAGAACTTGCTTCCTTCTGTGTTTCTTCACTTCCCCCTCCAGAATGTGATCCTAGTGCTTCTTTTCATCACAGCCCCCACTGAATGCTCAGGGCACAGCTGGTAATTGAATAGATAAGAGGCTCCATTCCTCCACTGAGAAGTTCGGATGCTAATAGGAGGAGGTATAGGCCAGGTCAGGGGCAGGGGAATGTGTAGGAGTGCAAGGGACACTCTCCTCGCCCCAGTACTGGACACTTCACCCCTTTGATGGGAACCACTCATACTACACACCAAGCAGGGAAACCGCAGCACAAACCACACCTCTGAGAGACTTCAGGACACCAACATTCCTTGGGCCCCAGGAGGGAATGTGACAGGATCCACAGGAACCAGGGGCTTTGAGAGGGAACTTGAAGAGGACCCTCAACCTCCTCTTGTCCACTTCAGACATGGGGTGTCTAATTCCCTTTCTGAGGACTCCTCACCACAGCCAGTGCAGATGTTCTGACCTTGATTCCATATGAGGTCCAACAAGGTGGTCTTTACCTTAGTCCAAGGAAAAATGATGCATGATTCTGTCACTGTTGCCACTCCAAGGTCCACCCCTCCCGTGACCCCACTCCCTATGGTCCCTTCCTCTGATGTGTGTTAGTGTATACTTGTGCGCGCACCCAGAGAATCTACTCCACATTGCCAAAATATCCTGGGTTCTTAGGGCCTGTAATTGCCACGGCAAAGTATGTGGCAGGGAGACAGCCCTAGCCTAAGAAATCCTAACTCTCCCTTCATCTCAAGACTCTTCCCCTGCCAAGGCTGCTTAGTAGTAACACACACACACACACACACACACACACACACACACACACAAATAAAACTTCACAGGCTAAAACGTATTGACTGAAAATTTATAGAAGCAATATATAATTTTGGTACCTATTATCTGACTCAGTTGACCAAGTAGAAATTGTTATTCTTAAAGAAATCTTACAAAGACAGAATCTAGAGTCATGAAATTATGATTAGGATAAGAAAACTTGACATTTATTTTTTTTTTAAAAAAACTGATATCAAGTCAAACATTTTAAGGAAATATAAAATAAGGATATTCCAGCCAGGCGTCCTGAGGCTGACAAACGACCCTCCCCGCCCCCACTGGCCCTGGAGAGAGTGCACAGGAATGAGCGGCCATAAGTGCGAGGGTGGAGGCACAGGGACGCCTGAGCTCCCAGGACCGGTCCTGAGGGAAGGGAAGTTGGAGACTGGGTCGGTCCCCACTGCGAAACACCCCGGACCGGGGAGCATTGCAGACACGAGTAAGTGCAGTTCTACCCGCAGCCCCTCACCACGTGCCCCCACCTGCCCAATAGCCAGAGGCCCCTGACTCCTCCAGCCCAGAGGAGCTCGAGCCACACTCGGTCCTTGGCTCCAGGGTTGCCGCCTCCAGCCGCAGCCACAGGCTGCAGGGTGAGGGCGCTGGGCCGGGGCCTCAGGGCGGTCGTGGAGTGGTGGGCGCCCCGTGCGCTCGCAGCCCTCCCTGCCCGGCGCCTCTCGAGTCTCCACTGGGCGGGGCTGCCCCACGACCGCAGGGGACGGCCTTTGGGTCTGCAGACGCTGCCTGGGCCCTGTCGCTGCGGGCGCGTGGATCCGGGACGGGGAGATGCCGCCGAGGAGCGTGAAACTTGGGCCGCCGGGTGTGCGTTGGACGCGGTGAGTCCGCAGGTGTGAAGGGGTCTCTGCTCCCGGGATGCGCGCGGGTGGTGTGGGCACACAGCTCAGGGATCCTGTTCGCTGGCCGCTGGCAGCGGGTGTTCAGGTGGGAGTCCATGCTCTTTCCTAAAGCCTTCTGGAGGATCAGGTACAAAAGGTTAAAGTTCACATTCACGTTCAGTGCATTTGGGCTTTACTGACTGACTGTGACTAACTCAGCTAGCACTTCCAGGAGGGTAATTCGTGACATACTAACACCTAAGCAATGTTTCAAGTAAAGTAGTCCCCGCCTTTTAATGTTTTTGCATATGGAGGGCTTTTTGAACAGTTGTTTTTGTTTCTGTTCATCTTTTCCAGCAACAGACCATTGAGGAATGGCATTACTCTAAGTTAAAGGAGCATTTAAAAATTTTTATTTCTGCACAGTAATCATAGATGCTAAAGTGTTTTCAAATTCTAGCATCTACAAAGAGCTCAGTTGTTGTTTGGTAAATTTTGCTTGAAGGGAAGACTTTGGAATCCAGAAAATGTTCATTTCATGAAATTGTGGTGCACCCTTTTGCAATTTTGAATATCTAATCCAGGGGAATTCTCAGATTTTTTTCCAGAAAATGCATATTTTGCTTGAGAATAGTTTGGGTTTTGTTCTGTGGTTTTTTATGTGCTGTTTGTTGGTACCTACTTCAGTTCAGTTCAGTTCAGTCACTCAGTCATGTCCGACTCTTTGTGACCTCATGAATCACAGCAGCCAGCCTCCCCCTGTCCATCACCAACTCCTGGAGTTTACTCAAACTCACGTTCATCGAGTGGTGATGCCATCCAGCCATCTTGTCCTCTGTCATCCCCGTTTCCTCCTGCCCCCAATCCCTCCCAGCATCAGGGTCTTTTCCAATGAGTCAACTCTTTGCAAGAGGTGGCCAAAGTATTGGAGTTTCAGCTTCAGCACCAGTCCTTCCAA
Organism: Odocoileus hemionus; assembly: GCA_020976825.1. NCBI lineage: Eukaryota > Metazoa > Chordata > Mammalia > Artiodactyla > Cervidae > Odocoileus > Odocoileus hemionus. The sequence continues at coordinate 32,875 of JAJLRB010001371.1, read as the reverse complement.
CAAAAACCCAGGACTGATCTCCTTTAGGATGGACTAGTTGTATCTCCTTGCAGTCCAAGGGACTCTCAAAAGTCTTCTCCAACACCACAGTTTAAAAGCATCAACTTTTCAGTGCTCAGCTTTCTTCACAGTCCAGCTCTCACATCCATACATGACCACTGGAAAAAAAAACAATAGCCTTGATTAGATGTACCTTTGTTGGCATAGTAATGTATCTGCTTTTTAATATGCTACCTAGATTGGTCATAACTTTCCTTCCAAGCAGTAAGCATCTTTTAATTTCATGGCTGCAGTCACCATCTGCAGTGATTTTGGAGTCCCCAAAAAAATAGTCTGACACTGTTTCCACTGTTTCCCCATGTATTTCCCATGAAATGATGGGACCAGATGCCATGATTTAGTTTTCTGAATGTTGAGCTTTAAGCCCACTTTTTCATTTTCCTCTTTCACTTTCATCAAATACCAGACCACCTGACCTGCCTCTTGAGAAACTTGTATGCAGGCCAGGAAGCAACAGTTAGAACTGGACATGGAACAACAGACTGGTTCCAAATAGGAAAAGGAGTTTGTCAAGGCTGTATATTGTCACTGTGCTTATTTAATTATATGCAGAGTATATCATGAGAAATGCTGGGCTGGAAGAAGCACAAGCTGGAATCAAGATTGCCAGGAGAAGTATCAATAACCTCAGATATGCAGATGACACCACCGTATGGCAGAAAGTGAAGAGGAACTAAAAAGCCTCTTGATGAAAGTGAAAGAGGTACCTCCTTAGGAGGCTTCAAAACAATCTAATTAAAACTAGTGATTGGTGCAAAGCACTATGCTTTGTAACACAGAGATAGGTTGTCTTTCTCTATCAAAATTGTTTCTTGAGTTAGCAAATTTTTCCCTTGAAACAGTCAGGAATGACTTTTTAAAACCCTGCAGTTCTGACTCTGATAATTAGGAAGTACATTGTTTCACTGTTGAAGATAATGGCAGACATTTCAAACATGGACAACAGGTACACAAGAAAATTCGAGTACTGAGTTCAGTGCATTGGGGTCCGCAATAAAACTGAGTTTCTCTTCTAAGGGAAAAAGAAGGAAAACCACCTGGTGATGACCACAGGCTCTTTCCGTACACCAAACACCCAGAGGAAGGGGAGGAGGTGGAGTGATTCTCAGATGGATTGGCTGTTTGTTCACTTACCAACCACAGACTTCCTTTCCTTGATGTTTCTTGACTCCCAAAGAAATTAGAAGTGTGGTTCCTTCCCAGGATATTTGAATGGGAAAGATCCTTTCAATTCCTAGGCAGGTGACGAGATCCATTGTCTAACTTTCATCTCCCTGAACCTTGTAAGTAGCTCTGAGAACATCTTCTTCTCTATTGAGTTAGGCAGAAATGGAGGGTGGTGGAGCCTTGGGGGGGCAAATGTTCCAAAAGCTGGACCAAAACTGAATCACTGTCTTCAAAGAAATAGACTTGGATGCCAGAATTTTGATCTTAAGGCCTCTTGCAACATTAGGGAAATCATTAGTAGTGGAAGTATTCCACACCATATAAAACTCCATGAGATCAAATGTATTATTGACTGAAAATTGATGAAAGGAAAAGAACATTTTGAAATTTTCTGGTATCTGATATTTGACCCAAGTCAGTCAACCACATACAAGTACTGATCACTAAAGAATCTCCCAAAAAGGATATTTATAGTCATTCAGCTGTGATGTGGTTAAGAAACCTGTCATTTTTTTTTTTTAATGAATCCCAACTAAAATATTTTCAATTAGAAATAAATAAATATGGATAAACCACAAATAGTTTGCTGTGCTGTGTTTTCAAATCAAGATCAAGGAATTAAAATCTATTGACGTTTTCTCTTGAAAATACTTTCTCTACACTGTGTTTCAAATATTATTATAATTCTTATTGCAGTTTTTTATTAAGTTCAGAATTTAAAATGTTGAGGAATTGAAGTTCTCTGAGTTCAAATGACTGAGTCACAGTTAACAAGGTTAAACTGGACGTTAAAAACTATTAATGGTACAAAATTTACTTTGGTTATTTAAATGTACTAGATTGATGGCTATTTAAGTTCATCCTATGATTAACATTTTTGTGGGTATAATAGTTTATGCTGAATTATCAAATCACTTAAAATTTGAGAAGCACATCACTCTGTGTCCCACATGAGAGTGCTGAGTGGGCGCTCACCTGGGGAGCCTGCACTTCCTCCTGTGGTCACTCAGGAGCCCAGACCTCTCCTGTCCTCGGCCTCTTCCATCCCAAGGACCGCATCCCCATCTGTGTCCTTCAGCAGAAGGGGCAGGAACCTGGAGAAATGCCTGTGGGAGGTTATAATAGGCCAGGATGGAACATCAGTTTCTCTCCTGCTTCATTGGCCATGACGAGGTCCTGTGGCCACAGAAGAAGCTGGGAAGTCTTCCAGTGGTGTGCCCCAGGAAAGGCAGTGAATTTTCATGGAAAATCAACTTTTAACATGTAAAAATAAAATAGTAACCCCCAAGGAAAAGTAAAAATGAGAGAAATTCCTTAAGAGAGCATAGAAAAAATGACCCATTCTAGCTAACAGAGACCCCAATAAAAACAGAGTCATGCGGTCATAACAGACCTGAGATTAAGTAATGTTCTCTGAGTTCTTAGAAAACCACAAACAAAAGCTCTGAAGAGTTCTGATTCTGCTAAGGGTCCTACCTGTGAGCACTCTGAAGGAGAAGTTCCGTTGACCACCAGTCATGGCAGACTGTGGTCCAGCTACAAGGATTTGTGCTTAGGCTGCACAGGGCTTAAACCCCCTTACAAGTCTCCCAGCTGAGCATTCTGGGGCTTTTGCTTTTTAAAAGTTCTTCCCTCCCTTCAGCCCCGGGAATGTGCTTTCAGTTACAGGCAAGAATTGTGTGTCCCCAGCTTGCAAACCTTGCGGACAGTACCCTGTCCTTTTGCTTCAGGTAACACTGATTGTTTTCTGAAATTTATTTATAATTTTAGGATGACATCAGCAATAACAAGTAACTCATTTAGACCTATTGTGTTTCAAATCTCAATTGAATATTTACCATACAATCTCTCCTGTGCACAGAGAAGACAGAGAATTGATTGAGCAGTGTCTTCGTCTGGCAGGAGCTCTTAAAGGAGAGGAGACATGGTATGAAGGACCTGCTGTCTTAGCAAAAATGATATAAGAGAACCTGCTTTGAAAATTCAAGGAATGATACTAGATTTGGATGTTGCCTGTAGCTGATAGGTTCTGGACTGCACTTTCAGGGGTGAAAAAGATATATTCAGAGGAAGCTGGCATCAGGTGCTGTAGAAACAGGTCCTGTGATAAAAGGTATCATAAGGAATATTTGCAGCTTAAATTCACATCTTTTAACTTTATAAATGGATACAATAATTGCTCATATGAAGTGAAAAGATCACTGGTAATATCAGGTAATCCCATTTCTTAAAATGCTATGTAATTGTAGGTGAAATTATGCAGACTATTTTGAATGATAGTTTCCCAAATTTCTAAAACATTTTCTTAACATAATCAAAAGAAAGCTATAAAAATTCTTTGGTTAGATAGACTAATCTCTACACTAGACACACAGAGCTGGGGTATAGGCAAGTGATCCCACCCATCAGGTTCAAACCCTTTCCCTGCAGGTCCCAAGAGGTGGCTACCTCCTCTCTATTCTCTGTTGTGGTCCCAGGGCCTAACTCAGGGGCTCAACCATCACTCTCTGAAATTCTGCACTTGGGAAGTGATGTATTGTGTCATAGTCAAGACAATGATTTCCACTAGACGGCTCCCCCCAAACATTGAGACTTGCCAAATTTGGTTTTCTCTCATAGCAAGACTGTGAATGTGGCAACTGATTCTTGGCCTGTTTGGCAGACAGACCCATGGAGCCCTGCAGTGCTCCTGCTATTTCTCACAGGGCCACCAGAGGGCAGTGTGTACCTGCTTATGGGAAACACTGCAAGGCGATCTAACTAGTCAATCCAAAAGGAAATCAATTCTGAATATTCATTGGAAGGACTGATGCTGAAGCGGAAACTCCAATACTTTGGTCACCTGATGCGAAGAACCAACTTACTGGAAAAGACCCTGATGCTAGGGAAGATTGAAGGCGGTAGGAGAAGGGGACGACAGAGGACGAGATGGCTGGATGGCATCACCGACTGAATGGACATGAGTTTGCGTAGCATCCGGGAGTTGGTGATGGGCAGCGAAGCCTGGTGTGCTGCAGTCCATGGTGTTGCAAAGAGTCAGACATGACTGAGCCACTGAACTGAACTGACTGACTGCCCCATTCAAAAGAGTCCTTTTCAAGTTAAACTTCCTCAGAACATATTTGATAAACTTGAGAGCATTTCTTTAAAATATATTGACATGATTTTCATCTCCCAACCCTGGGATTAAAGCTGGGTCTCCTGCATTGCAGGCAGGTAGTTAAGAATTAAAAATTCAGACTGTTTCTGCACAAGGAAACACAGAGCCCCATAGGGCCACCAGAGGGCACTGTCAGACTTAGACCTGCATCCACCCATCTTCTGCCTCTGTGTTTTTCTGCTAATGACAAACACACTGCCCCATTTAAAAGCAGCTCTTTCCTAGATAGTCTTCATCAGGAAATGGCAATGGACTCCAGTATTCCTGCCTGGAGAATTCCGTGCACAGGGGACCTTGGTGGGCTACAGCCCATGGGGTCTCAAAGAGTCGTATATGACTGAGCAACAGAGACACACACACAACATGTTTTGGAAAAAGTCAAAATCCAGGACAAGTAAAAATGCAAGGTGAGCCAGTCACTGGAAGTTTTCCCTTGTGACACATTACAAAGATTTAAACTCTGTGTCTAAACCCCCTATCTCTGTCCACCTCTGTCCCCTCCTTTCTTCATTCATCTATAAACATCTGTCTATGAAAAATATCTTTTCACAATCTAAGTAATGTGTTACAGATATTTTTCAACCATGTTGCCCCTTCTTTCTGATGTGAACCTTTGGGTGGCACACTGTTTATAAGATCTAATCCCTTAAATCTGTTTGTCACTCCCACTGTATAATTGTAAGGGATTTGATTGTAGGTCATATCTGAATGGTCTAGTGGTTTTCTCTACTTTCTTCAATTTAATCCTGAATTTTGCAATAGGAGCTCATGATCTGAGCCACAGTCAGCTCCCAGTCTTGTTTTTGCTGACTATGTAGAGCTTCTCCGTCTTCAGCTGCAAAGAATATAATCAATCTGATTTTTGTATTGACCACCTGGTGATGTCCATGGTTAGAGTTATCTCTTGTGTTGTTGTTAAAGGGTGTTTTCTATGACCAGCATGTTCTCTTGACAAAACTCTGTTAGTCTTGGCCCTGCTTCATTTTGCACTACAAGGCCAAACATGCCTATTACTCTGGGTATCACTTGACTTCCTCCTTTTGCATTCCAATCCTGTATGATGAAAATGACATCTTTTCCTTTCCTTTTTTTTTTTTTTTTTTTTTTTTTTGTTTAGTTCTAGGAGGTCTTGTAGGTCCTCATAGAACCGGTCAACTTCAGCATCTTTGACAGTAGTGTTTGGGGCATAGACTAGGATTCCTGTGATATTGAATGGTTTGCCTTGGAAACTAACAGAGATCACTTTGCCGTTTATGAGACTGCACCCAAGTGCTGCATATTGGACTCTCTTGTGGACTACAAGGCCTACTCCATTTCTTCTAAGGGATTCTTGCCCACAGTAGTAGATATAATGGTCTTCTGAATTAAATTCACCCATTTCAGTCCATTTTAGTTCAGTTCACTGATTCCTAAGATGTCGATGTTCACTCTTGCCATCTTCTGCTTGACCACATCCAATTGACCTTGATACATGATCCTAACATTTCAGGTTCCTATGCAATACTGTTCTTTCCTGCATGGGACTTTACTTTCACTACCAGACACATTCACAACTGAGCATCATTTCTGCTTTGGCCCAGCCACTTCTTTCTCTGTGGAGCTGTTAGTAGTTGCCCTCCACTCTTCCCCAGTTTAGCATACTGAATGCCTTCTGACCTGGGGGCTCATCTTGCAGTGTCATATCTTTTTGCCTTTTCTTACTCTTTATGGTGTTCTCCAGACAAGAATACTGAAGTTGGTTACCATTTCATCCCTTAGTGGACCATTTCTTGTCAGCACTCTTCATTATGACCCATCCATCTTGGGTGACTCTGTATACCATGGCTGATGGCTTCACTGAGTTGTGAAAACCCCTTCACCATTACAAGGCTGTGATCCATGCCAGTACCAAACTCTTTTGATCACTATAGCTTTGCAGTAAGTTTTGAAATCAGTAATGGTATTCTCCCAGATAACGTTTTCTTCTTGTGATTGCTTGGCTATTTTGGGGTATAGTAGTTTTAAAGTGTTTTAGGATAGTCAGTTGGGTTTAGGGTGGAGTTTTGATCAGGATTGCATTGCAATTGCAAATTGCAATGGTTAGTATTGATATCTTAGCAATAAGTCTTCCAATGCATGAAAACATGATTTATTTCATTTAATGTCTTCAAAAAGTTTAACATTTCACTGTGTAAGTCTTTACTTTTTTTGTTAAGTTAATCACTAAGTAGTTTATTCTTTCTGAAACAATTGTAAACAAAACTGTTTCCTTAATTTCCTTTTCACTTTGATCATTAGTGTACAGAAATGCCACTGATTTTCAGCATTTACTTTCGTAAATGTCCTTGTTACTTTGCTAAATTAATTTTTTATTTATAACATTATCTTTTGTGGCATATTTAGGATTTCTACATTTGAGATCATGTCGTGGGTGGACATAGATAATTCTACCTCTTTTCAGATTGAAATGTCACTGATTTATCTGTCTGCCTGTATGTCTATTTTTCCTGACTGTTATGGCTAAGACTCTCAGTGCTGTGTTGCATAGAAGTGGCGAAACCTAGCATTCTTATGTGTTTCCTAATCTCAAAGGAAAAATTTTCAGTCTTCATCACTGGCTGTGATGTTGGCTGTGAGTTTCACTTGTCTGTGTGTAGTCAGTTGTGTCAAACTCTTCACAACCTTTTGCACTGTAGCCCACCAGGCTCCTCTGTCCATGGGACTCTCTAGCCAAGAATAGTGGAGTAGGGTGATGTTTCATCTTCTAAGGGATTTTTCTGATCCAGGGATCGGACCTCTATCTCTTGCATCTCCTGCTTTGCAGGCAGATTCTTTACTGGTGAGCCATCAGGGACTTTAACTTTATGGTGGTAGTTTCCTTCAAGTGTTATTTGTCAAGTTTTTTTTTTTTTAATCATGAAAAGGTTTTGAAATTTTTAAATTGTTCTCTCTGCATTAATTGAGATCATGTTTTTTTTTCGATGTGTTATGTGAATGTGGTGCATTGCTTGCTTGCTTGCTTGCTTGCTAAGGCGCTTCAGTCGTGTCCAACTCTGTGAGACTCCCATGGACAGCAGCCCACCAGGCTCCTCTGTCCACAGGATTCTCTAGGCATGAACTCTGGAGTGGGTTGCCATTTCCTTCTCCAACGTGGTGCATGATACCATTGCAGTTTACTATGATGAAGCATTCTTGCATTCCAGGAAAAATCCCACTTGGGTATATTGTATAATTCTTATTATATAAATTGATATAAATGATTACATATATATGTATATATATATATAGCATGCTGGCTACATCAGCTCTGGTTTCCTAAACCCTGGTAGAGTGGCAGGTTGCCAAGACGCAGCACTGGACCCGCAGATGTTAATGCTTCTAATTTCTCATGATCATTATCACTACTGATCCATGGATGTTGTTTCACACACAGTCAGTGACTATCTGACTTAGACCTGCATCTGCCCATCTCCTGCCCCCACGTCTCACTGCACTCCTTCCTTCTGGGACTCACTCAAACTACATCCTTCCTCATTCTCAGTGAGAGCCTGAGAGAGGCAAATGCTCGTAGTCTGAAAATGTTTTCATCTGAAAATTTTCTTATTTTGCTTTTATTCTTGAGTGATAGTTTAGAATGAAAAATCTACAGACCGTTTCTGTGATGTTTCCTTTGGCATCTGAAGCTGTTTTTCCCTTGTGTTCCCTGCTTCATTGTGACTGGTGACTGGTCTACTGTTGGGTCTCACTTGGTCTGCCTTCCCTGCTCTGTGATAAAGTCTCCAATTGTCTTTAATATTCCACAGTCCATTACTATAGGGTGAGGTTTGAGGAACCTCCATACTGTTCTCCATTATGGGTGTGTTTCATAGTGTCTTATTCATTGATGGTCCCAATAGTGTCTTTTAGGACGTTAACAGATTTATAGGAATTTCTTTTATAAGGTAGTCAAATTATTCTATTTCATGAAGCACTTGAGGTGTAATCCTCCCATGGTAGTCTCTGCTGACCAACGTTCATGGTGCCATAAAGGCATGTTTTGCTGATACTGGATCCTTTCTGGTTTGTAGGGTTTGATATGTATATAAATATGTTTTTTTTTTTGTTGTTGTTTTTTGCTCATGTGCTGGAGCTAAAAATTTCTACCTGTTGCCATTTATGTTAAGTGTTATTTTGGTTTTCAGTCAGGAAAGGATTTTTAATTTTCTCAAATGCATTCCAGGGCCTATGGAGAAGAACATTTAGAATTCTTCTTAAGTATCATTTCCTTCATGATCCTCCCAACACAAAAAGATGTCACTTATCACTCCAGTTAAAATAAAAACACCCCCCCCCCACTCCCTTCCTTCACCCTCTTCCTTTGCTTAGTTATATCCATAACAATTATAATCAGACACTGGCTGCCTGAATCAGAGGCTGTTTTATTCCGTCTGGCTGCTGTAACAAATATGATAGAAGTAGCATATGAACAGCAGAAATTTACTTCTTAACAGTTATAGGTGCTGAGAAGTCCAAGATCAAGGTGAATGCAGATTCCATGACTAGTGAGGAACCACTTTCTGGTTCCTAGGAGGATTGTTTTCAGTGCACTCCTAACTGTCAGAAGAGGGGAAGGGCTCTGCCAGGCCTGTTTTGCAAGAGCACTCTTCTTCCATAAGGGTTCTGCCTTCTGACTTAATCACATCCACGGGGCCCACCTCCTCATACCATCACCTTAGAGGTTAAGATTTCAGCATATGAATGACTCCTGAGGGCCCCGCGCATGCTCAGTACAGGAACAGAGGAGCCCACACCTGCCCCTTTCACGGGAGGGCTCCACACATGCACAGTGCAGGGGCTAAATGAGGACCCACTGCTCTTTGAGGTATTTTTTATATGTCACTGATTTTTATCTGTCTCATCTATGTTGAAAACATATTTTCACATCTGTCACTTACTATAAGCTCATTGCTGTCTTTTTTCCTTTATGGCAACTGTTCTTCGCTTTTTTTTCCAATAAAAACTTGAATTTTTAAATTTATTTAGCAAGATTCAAGTTACACAGAGCAATTGTTCAACCTAGGAATAGAAGCAAAAATTTTACACATTGGAAATGAAGGATGAATTAAACATGGAAAACCTAAAAGTACCAATTGGAAAATATATACTATGCTTCATTGGTACAACTAAATGCTGGGTTTTGGAAAAGGAAAGTATTATTTTTTATATGGAAATAAATGAACCCTGTGAAGCCAATAAAAAATTAGTGTATTATGATTAAAACTAGAAAACCTGTATAAAATAGAATTATGTAAAGATACTGAGCAATTTCATACCTATAAATTTGACATGATAGGCTACATGAATAATTTTCTGAACAATAAAAATTACCAAATTTCAAACTAGAGTAGACAGAAACTTCAAACAGACCACTTTTGTAAAATTATTTTAACAGTTGCTCACACATTCATTTAAGGATGGCCTGAGGAACTGATTCCTCTGAACCGTTGGAAAACTGCAATTTATTTTATAAAGGTACTTTTACCCTTGCCTTAGCATCAATAAAAAAATCCCCATTTTTAGAACTGTGCCTTGTTTAAGTTTAAAACGAACATGTGAAAACTCCTGACAACACAGAGCTTATTTATTTTATACATAGAAGTTTGTGTCTCTTAATCCTTTATCACATCTCGTCTCTCTACTCCTCACCACTAGCAACTACATGTTTGTTTCTTATATCTGTATGTTTCTGTTTGATTTTTTTTTTTTTTTTTTTTTTTTTTTTTAATTTAGTCCCTGCCACATAGCTTGCAGGATTCTAGTTCCCCAAGCAGGGAGCAAACCCAGGCCCCGTGCAGTGCGTGTGTGCAGTCCTAACCACTAGATCAGCAGGGATTTGACTGTTTTCTTTTCTAGAGTCCAGAAATAAATGATAACATACAGTAAGTTTTTGTATTTTTCTGATTTATTTCACTAAGCATAATACTTGCCAGATTCATCCATGTTTTATAAGTGGCAAATTTTCACTCTTTTCTGTAGGTGAGTGGAATTCCATTGTGTGTGTGTGTGTGTGTGTGTTTTATTTTAATCAACTCATATGCTGCTGGGCATTTAGATTGCTTCCATATCTTGGCTATTGTAAATAATGTGGTACAAATATTGGAGTCCATTTATATTTTTGAATGAGTGTTTTTTTTTTCTTCAGATATGTATACCTAGGTGTGAAACTGCTGGATCATGAGGTAATTTTAGTTTTTGATTTTTGAAGACACTCCATATTGTTTTGCATACTGGCTGTACAAGTCTACCTTCCCACCAAAAACGTCTAAAGGTTCCTTCTCCACATACTCCCCAGCATGTTATGTCTGATCTTTTTGATGAGAACATGTGGTCAGTGATACTGCATTGCAGTTTGGATTTGCATTTTTCAAGTGATTTAGACTGTTGAGTATCTTTTCATGTGCCTGTTGATCATTTGTATATCTTCTTTGAAAGAATGTCTATTTAGACTTCTGCCCTTTAAAAATTTTGATTTATTTTGTTTGTTCTTAAGTTGTATGAGTTCTTTTCTAATTTAATTTTTATTTTATACTAGAGAATAGTTGATTTACAATATGGTATTATTTTCAGGTAAACAACAAAGTGATTGAGTTATGTATATTCATAGATCTATTCTTCTTCAGATTCTTTTCCCTTATAAGTTATTACAGAATATAGTGGAGAGTTCCCTGTGCTATAGAGCAGGTCCTTGTTGATTATTTTACATATAGTAGGATCTGTATATTAATCTCAACCTCCTAATTTATCCTTCTCTTCACTTGTCCCATTTGGTAATCATAAGTTTGCTTTAAAAATTTGTGTATCAGTTTCTATTTTGTGAAAAATTTCATGTGTATCACTTTTATAGAGTCTACATATTAGCAGTATCATAAGATATTTGTCTTTCTCTGTCGCCTGACTTCACATCTATGCTCATCTGCAGGTCCATCCAAGTTGCTGCAAATGGCAGCATTTCATTCTTTTTATGGCTCAGTAGTATTCCATTGTGTATATACACCACATCTTTTTTATGCATTTGGCAGTGGATATTGAGGTTGCTTCCACATCATAGGCATTGTAACTAGTAGTGCATTATCCTTTCAATTGACAGCTTTCTCCCAGTATATGTCCAGGAGTCGGATTGCTGGATCGTGAGGTAGTCTTATTTTTAGAAGAGCCTTCATAGTGTTTTCCATACTGGCTACACCAATTTACATTCCCTCCAACAGTGTTCAAGCATTTCTTTTTCTCCACATAATTGCCAACATTTATTTGTGTTCTTCTTGATGATGGCTGTTTTGGTAGATGTGAGGGGGTAACTTCTGTTGGTGTGGATTTGCATTTCTTTGATGATTACAGATGTAAAGCAACTTTTCCTGTGCCTGTTTGCCATCTGCATCTCTTTTTTGGAAAAAATGTCTATCGAGACCTTTGGCCCTTTTTTAAATGAAGTTGTCATTTTTTTTTTGTTTGCTATTCAGTTTTATGAATTCTTTATATATTTTAGATATTAGCCCCTTACAAAATATATGAATTGCAAATATTTTCTCCTATTTCATTTCATTTCATTTCTCTCTGTTTTACTTTGTTGACATCTGCTAATATTCCAGTTGTTACCTTTTGCTTTTCTTTTGTGTTTAGAATCAGATCCGAAAATCATTTCTGAGACAGCCGTTAAAATGGTTTCTACCTGTTTTTTTTAGTTCTGTGGTTTCAGGTTTTCTACTCAAGGCTTAATGCATTTTGAGTTCAGTTCACTGCATATTGTAAGACACTGGTCCAGTTTGGTTGTTTTGCATGTAAGTGTCCAGTTTTCCCAACATCATTTATTGTAGAGACTGTCCTTACCTACCTTTGATATTTTTGGCTTCTTTGTTGGTGGAGAAGGGAATGGCAAACCACTTCAATATTCTTGCCTTGAGAATCCCATGAGCAGTATGAAAAGCAAAAAGATATGATACTGAAAGATGAACTCCCAAGGTCAGTAGGTGCTCAATATGCTACTGGAGAAATAACTCCAGAAAGAATGAAGAGATGGCGCCAACGCAGAAACAACACCCAGTTGTGGGTGTGACTGGTGATGGGAGTAAAGTGTGATGTGATAAAGAACAGTATTGCATAGGAACCTGGAATATTAGGTCCATGAATCAAGGTAAATTGAAAGTGGTCAAACATTAGATGGCAAGTGTGGACATTGACATTTTAGGGATCGGTGAACTCAAATGGACTGGAATGGGTGAATTTAATTCAAATGACCATTACATCTACTACTGTGGGCAAGAATCCCTTAGAAGAGCTGGAGTAGCCATCATCGTCAGCAAAAGAATCTGAAATGGTGTGCTTGGGTGCAATCTCCAAAATGACAGAGTGATTTAAGGACAGGAACATAAAGGCCACAACAGATGGGATGGTCAAGTCTGTGTGGCAGATAACAGGCTGTGAGCACCAGTTTGCCGCTGGGCTTCTCTGTGTCCAGCCTGAGATGCGAGCCTATTGGGCTGTGAGCCCCGTGAAGACAGCTGTGTCATCACATCTTATACTGTGTTATGTGTGTGCACAGTGGGGCCAGACGATGTTGAGTCTGTGAACCCATCTCCAGACCCTGCCAATTTTAATGTCTTGTGTCACAGTGTCTTGATCTCCTTGGCCATAGCTGAAAGCCCTCTCAACACATTTGCTTTGGAAATTAGAAACACTGAAATCTTAGGAAGCTGTTACCTATTCCTCCTTACAGGGCCAGTTTTCTTCTGGCCTACCATAGTGAGCACTGGGATACACTCACACATGCACACTCACACTGACAAATAAATAAGGACTGTGGGTTGGGATCAGAAGAGGAACAGATATGAGGAATGTAATAAGAATAATATACAGGTGTTGGAGGCACTGATTGCCTGAGACACGACTCCCACTTGTTCCAGGTGTTGTCCCACCTATGTCTGAGGACATCCCTAGAAGTCCATGCGGGCATCATCCCTGGTGTGCAGGTGGGACACCGACACCTTTGAAAGACAGCGACTCATCCAGGATGGAGAACAGGTAGGAAATGGGAGGTGAGTCTGGGCCCAGGTCTGTCAACTCAGAGCTGCACACACAACCTGCCCGAGAGCTCTGTGAAGGGCTGTGAGGTGCAACTGTGTGAGGCCCGGGGCTGCGTGGATGAGGGATGAGCTGTCAGTATCCCGAGGGCTATGTGCAGGGGTGTCAACTGTCAATCCAAGGAAGGGACCACTGGGTGGTGAAGTCACTTCCTTAACAGCAGACCCTAAGAGAACACGGAACCCTGTAACCAGGCCCCCACCTTCTAGCAACAGCGCCACAGCCAGTTGGGGCTCACTTGCCTGGAGAATCTTCATCCAGAAGGATGTTCTCCAGCTGTGTCTTGACTGGACAGGGCTTCTGCTTCAGAAAATCCTGGAGGGAGAGGGTTTTCAGATGTTTCAGGCGGTTCAGCACTTAACCTGGATGCCTCAGGTCCTTTTCCAGGAGGTCACGTAAGGTAATCCCAGTCAACCTAGAGCTGGCCACACCAGGCCTGTCCGCCACTGGGAGCCCTCCCTGGGCAGCGCCAGCTGCCTTCATTTCCATGTGCGGGGACGTTGGACTTGAGAGGAGGTACTCCGTTTGGGCAGGAGTTGGTTGGTGGGTTGGTGGTGACCTGGGCGTCCTGTCACAGTAACACCGAGGACAGGCTGGCAGTAGGGAAGCAGGATCCCTGAAGTGCTCTGCTCTGTGTAGGTGTGGACCCAAGTCTGGCAGGTGATCAGGCGTCTGCGTTCTTGGTGGAGGTCTGTGCAGAGAGTGGTGGGCGTGTTTCTGGAGGGGACATGTCTGTAGTTCTGAGAAGCACCAGAGGCAGCTGACTGGTGCCCTGAGACTTTCTGCCCGGCTGCCAGGCATTGTGTTCACAGGGCTCCTCACGGGACTGCAGACAGGCAAGTGATCCCACCCAGCAGGTTCCCTCCCTTTTCCTGCAGGTCCCAAGAGGTGGCTACCTCCTCTCTATTCTCTGTTGTGATCCCAGGGCCTAACTCAGGTGCTCAACCATCACTCTCTGAAATTCTGCACTTGGAAAGTGATGTATTGTGTCATAGTCAAGACAATGATTTCCACTAGACGGCACCCCCCAAACATTGAGACAAGCAGAATTTGGTTTACTCTCATAGCAAGACTGTGAAGGTGGCAACTGATTGTTGGCCTCTTTGGTATACAGACCCATGGAGCCCTGCAGTGCTCCTGCTATTTCTCACAGCGCCACCAGAGGGGAGTGTGTACCCGCTTATGGCAAACACTGCAGGGAGATCCAACTAGTCAATCCTAAAGGAAATCAATCCTGAATATTCATTGGAAGGATTGATCCTGAAGTGGAAACTCCAATACTTTGGCCACCTGATGCGAGGAACCAACTTATTGGAAAAGACCCTGAGGCTAGGGAAGATTGAATTCGGCAGTAAAATGGGACAACAGAGGATGAGCTGGCTGGATGTCATCCCCGACTCAATGGACATGGGTTTGCGAAGCATGCTGGAGTTGGTGATGGACAGGGAATCCTGCTGTGCTGCAATCCATGGAGTTGCAAAGAGTCAGACGTGACTGAGCCACTGAACTGACTGACTGCCCCATTCAAAAGAGTCCTTTTCAAGTTAAACTTCCTCAGAACATGTTTGATAAACTTAGAATTTCTTTAAAATGCATTGACATGCTTTTCATCTCCAGTTTCATTTGGAAACTAGTGAAAAGCCATTACAAGTAACACATGTAAGGTGAGCCAGTGTTTGAAGGTTGTCCCTTGTGACACATATGTGTGCTCATTCGCTCATTCAAGTCCAACTCTTTGTGATCCCATATTCTACAGACCAGGCTCTTCTGTCCATGTGATTTTCCTGGCAATAATACTGCAGTAGGTTGCCATTTTCTTCTCCCCAGGCATCTTCTCAACCCAGGGACAGTACCCGTGTCTCATGTCATTCCTGCATTGGCAGGTGGTTTCCTTACCACTGCACCAGCTGGATATCGATGGGTAAAATTCTGTGCCAGCCCCTTTGTTTTTCTTCTCTCCCCCCCATCCATCTATAGGTAACTATCTCTCTGAAACTCCTTTGGAAAATCTATATAACATTATCAGAGATATTTTTCAATCATGTTGATCCTTCCTTGTGTTGTCCGTGTTTGTGTAGCAAACCATCTGCTCCTATGACAATGGTATGTCCCTGACCTCTGGGAGACAGTGTTCAGGTGGGCAGCATGTCTCAATGGGAGGCAGTTCAGGGGGAGGTCTGCTCAGCACAGCTAGCACCAGCCCATATTGTCTTCTATCCCCCACACACTGAGAATGCTTCCCTCCCCACCACACATTCACCCCATGGCCAGGAAACTTGGCTAAAATCCTGTATATGCTGAAGAAGCATCAGGGTCAGAACAGTGAACAGTGGTTATAATAATCGTGAGAGAGAGATGAGGTTCTGTGTTTTCAGTTCTTGTATTTATGTGTATTGATTCATTGTTTTATGATTTTAAATTTTGATTGAAATATCATTCTTTACAGTGCTGTTAATTTTTGCTGTGCAGCAAAGTGAATCAGTTATATATACCTTCGTTTCTTAGATTGTATTCCCATGTAGGTTATTACAAATGATTGAATAGAGTTCCCTGTGCTCTCCAGTAGATCTTTGTCTCTTTTATGTATAGTAGAGTGTATTTGTCAATCCTAATTTATCCTTCACCATTCTTTGGTAACCATAAGTTTGTTCTCTACATCTGAGACTCTATATCTGTAAATAGGTTTATATGTAACATTCTGTTAGATTCCATATGTAAGTGACGTCATATGATATTTGTCTTTCTATATCAGACTTCACTCAATATGACAATCTCTAGGTTCATCCATGTTGCACTCATAGAATTATTTTGTTCTTTTTAAGAGTCGGTAATATTCCATTGTAAACATGAACCACATCTTCTTTATCTGGTCCTCCATTGAGGAACATTTACTTGCTTCTATCTTCTGGCTATTGTAAACAGTGCTGAAACGAACATTGGGGAACATGTATCTTTTCAAATTATGGTTTTCTCCGGATATTCACCAAAGAGTAAGATTACTGTATCATATGGTAACTTTTATTTTTAGTCTTTTAAGAACCTTCATACTGTCAGACCCAACTGACGGGCTGAACTGAACTGATACTGTTTTTCATAGTGGCTATGCCAATCTACATTCTCACCAACAATGTATGAGGCTTCCCTTTGCTCCACACCCTCTCCAGCTTTTATTGTTTGTAGATTTTTTTGATGATGGCCATTCTGACTGGTATAAGCTGATACCTCATTGTAGTTTTCATTTGTATTTCTCTAATAATTAGTGATGTTCAGTGTTTTTTCATGTTCTACTTGCCACCTGTATGCCTTCTTTTGAGAAATGTGTATTTAGATCTTCCATCTATTTTTTGATTGGGGATATTTGTTTGTTTTTTTTTTTTTGTTGATCTGCTTGAGCGGTTGCATATTTTGAAGATTATTCCCCCATTGGTCTCTTCATTTGCAGATATTTTCTTCCTTTCTGTGGGCTTTTTTCATTTTGGTAGAGCACTGTCTCCCAGGGGTCAACTTTTAATTTTGATTAGGCTGCATTTTTTATTTTTGTTTTTATTTTCATCACTCTAGGAAGTGGCTTATAGAAGATCTTTCTGCAATTTATGTCAGAGAGTGTTCTGCCTATGTTTTTCTCTAACGTTTTTATAGTGCCTCATATTAAATTTCGATCTTTAATCCATTTTGAGATTATTTTTATGTGTGGTTAGAGATTTTTCTGATTTTATTATTTTACATGAAACTGTCCAGTTTTCCCAGCACCACTTATTTAAGATGCCATCTTTTCTCCATTGTATATTCTTGTCTCTTTTGTCATAGATAAGAAGAAAATAGGTGTGTAGTTTTATCTCTGGATATGTCTCTTAATTCCTTTTCCCGTTAGCCTTTATAAATGTTTACACAGCTCCAGCCACATCATGAGAAATGCTGGGCTGGATGATACACAAGCTGGAATCAAGATTACTGGGAGAAATATCAATAACCTCAAACATTCAGATGACACCACACCTACGGCAGAAAGAGAAGAACTAAAAAGCCTCTTGATGAAAGTAAAAGAGGAGAGTGAAAAGTGGCTTAAAGCTCAACATTCAGGAGACTAAGATCAGGGCATCTGGTCCAATCACTTCATTGCAAATAGATGGGGAAACAGTGACACACTATATTTTGGGCTCCAACATCCCTGCAGATGGTGACTGCAGCCATGAAATTAAAAGATGCTTGCTCCCTTTTTAAAAGTTATGACCAACCTAGACAGCATATTAAAAGGCAGAGGCATTGCTTTGCCAACAAAGGTCCATCTAGTCAAAGCTGTGGTTTTTCCAGTAGTCAGGTGTTGATGGGAGAGTTGGACTATAAAGAAAGCTGAGCACCGGAGAATTGATGCTTTTGAACTGTGGTGTTGAAGAAGACTTTTGAGAGTCCCTCGGACTGCAAGGAGATCCAACCAGTCCATCCTAAAGGCAATCAGTTCTGAATATTTGTTGGAAGGACTGATGCCGAACTTGAAACTCCAATACTTTGGCCACCTGATGTGGAGAGCTGACTCATTTGAAAAGACCCTGATGCTGGGAAAGATTGAAGATGGGAGGAGAAGGGATCAACAGAGGGTGAGACGGTTAGATGGCATCACCAACTCAATGGACATGAGTTTGAGTAAACTCCCGGGGAGGTGGTGATGAACAGGAAGGCCTGGCGTGCTGCAGTCCATGGAGTCGCAAAGAGTCGGACACGACTGAGTGACTGAGCTGAACTGAGCCTCATTCCTTGGCATGTCGATGTCAAGTTCTCCCAGCACCGTTTTGGGGACTACTGTCTTTCGCCCATTGAATGATCTTACCACTTCTGTCAAAAATCATTTGACCATATGTGTGAAGGATTTGCTGGGCTCTGAATTCCTTTCCATTGATTTATAATTTTATCTTTATGACAGTACCAGACTGTTGTGATTACTGTAACTTTGTGATAATGTTGAAATCAAGGAATGTGTGTCCTCCCACATTGTTTCTCTTGCTCAAAATTGTTGGCAGCTTGGGCATTAATTAGGTATTATTTAGTGAATGTTAATTAGTTCAGTAGTGAATTTTAGGATAGGTTTTTTATTTTGGATGGGTTTTTTTTTTTTTTATTTCTGTGGGGTTTTGATAGGGATTGAATTGCAATTGTATATTACAGAGGCTGATATGGAAATCTTAACAGTGGTAAATCTTCTAATCCATGAAAATGGAATTTGTGTCATACACTTGATTTGCAGCGTTTGGAAGGTTTCACTATGCAAATCTTCACCTCCTGAGTTAACTAAGTGCTGTACTTAGTTGCTCATTCATGTCCGACTCTTTGCGATGCCATGGACTGTGGCCTGCCAGGCTCCTATGTCCATGGGGATTCTCCAGGCAAGAATACTGGAGTGGGTGGCCATGCCCTCCTCCAGGGGATCTTCCCAGCCCAGGGATCAAACTCAGGTCTCCCGCATTGCAGGCGGATTCTTTACCATCTGAGCCCCCAGGGAAACTCAGTAATTTATTCTTTCTGATGTATTTGTAAATGCGGTCATTTTCTTAATTTCTTTTCCAAACTGATCCTATTACTCTACAGAAATGCTAGTGAATTTCAGTGTTTTGTATCCTGTTACTTTGCTGAATTCATTTATTATTTATAACATTTTTGTGACGTCCTTAGGATTTCTACTTATGCAATCATGTCACATGTGAACATAGATAATTCTACTTCCATTTTTCATATTTGAATGTTGGTGTTATGCATTCATTCAAATTATTTTTTTACATGTCTTTGCTGACAGCCATGTCTAAAACTCCATGTACTATTGCTTAGAAGTGGTAAAACCCAGTATTCTTACATGCTTCCTGAAGTCAAAGGAAAGATTTTCCATGTTTCACCAATGACTGAGATGTTGGCTATGGGTTTTACATGTATGGCATTATTATGTCATGATAATTTCCCTCAAATGTAATTTGTCAGGTGATTTTAGCATGAAAAGGTGTTTAATTTTTTCAACTCTTTCTTCTATTAACTGACATGAACATGTTTTTTCCCCTTTATTCTGTTAACGTGTGTGCTATCCAGATGCATTTTCCTAGGTGGAAGCATTCTTGCATTCGAAAAATAAATCCCACTAGTTCATATGTATAATTCTTATTATATGCTGCTGCTGCTGCTGCTAAGTCGCTTCAGTCGTGTCCAAGTCTGTGCGACCCCATAGATGGCAGCCCACCAGGCTCTGCCGTCCCTGGGATTCTCCAGGCAAGAACACTGGAGTGGGTTGTCATAGATAGCTATAAATGATTATTATCTAAAGAGATATATATGCACTTCCAACTTCTGTTCAGGCTTCCAGAATCCTGGTAGGGTGGCAGGTGATGGCCAGGACATAGCACTGAACCACAGAGATTTATGCTTCTTATTAGTCATTGATGACTGATACTACTGCTCCCTGAGTGTTGTTTCACACAGTCAATGACTGTCTGACTTAGACCTGCATCTACCCATCTCCTGCCTCTGTTTCTCACCCTCTACTCCTTCCTTCTGAGATTCACTCACTTCTTCCTTAAATACACCCTTCCTCATTCTCAGTGAGAGCCTAAGAGAGGCAAACACTTGTAGTCTTTTTCATCTGAAAATATTATTAATTTGTTTTTATTCCTGAGTGATAGTTTGTGTGTTAGTAGCTCAATCATGTCTGACTCTTTGCGACCTCATGAACTGTAGCTCAGCAGGCTCTTCTGTCCATGGAATTTCCTGTAGTTGCCATGCCATTTCCTTCCAGGGGATCTTCCCAACCCAGGGATTAAAGCTGGGTCTCCTGCATTGCAGGCAGGTAGTTTAGAATGAAAAATTCAGACTGTTTCTGCACAAGAAACCACAGAGCCCCATAGGGCCACCAGAGGGCACTGTCAGACTTAGACCTGCATCCACCCATCTTCTGCCTCTGTGTTTTTCTGCTAATGACAAACACACTCTCATGTTTAAAAGGGCCCTTTCCTATTTAGTCTTCATCAGGAAGTGGCAACGGATTCCAGTATTCCTGCCTGGAGAATTCTGTGGACAGGGGAGCTTGGTGGGCTACAGCCCATGGGGTCACAAAGAGTCGGACATGACTGAGTCACACACACACACAACATGTTTTGGAAAAAGTCAAATCCAGGACAAGTAAAAATGCAAGGTGAGCCAGTCACTGGAAGTTTTCCCTTGTGACACATTAAAAGATTTAAAGTCTGTGTCTAAACCCCCTATCTCTGTCCACCTCTGTCCCCTCCTTTCTTCATTCATCTATAAACATCTGTCTATGAAAAAAATTCACAATCTATGTAATGTGTGAGGGATATTTTTTCAATCATGTTTCCCCTTCTTTCTGATGTGAATCTTTGGGTGGCACTCTGTTTATGAGATCTAATCCCTTAAATCAGTTTGTCACTACCACTGTATAATTGTGAGGGATTTGATTGTAGGTCATATCTGAATGGTCTAGTGGTTTTCTCTAATTTCTTGAATTTAAGCCTGAACTTTGCAATAGGAGCTCATGATCTGAGCCACAGTCAGCTCCCAGTCTTGTTTTTGCTGACTATGTAGAGCTTCTCCGTCTTCAGCTACAAAGAATATAATCAATCTGATTTTTGTATTGATCACCTGGTGATGTCCATGGATAGAGCCTTGTCTTGTGTTGTAGTTAAAGGGTGTTTTCTATGACCAGCATGTTATCTTGACAAAACTCTGTTAGTCTTGGCCCTGCTTCATTTTGCACTACAAGGTCAAACATGCCTATTATTCTGGGTATCACTTGACTTCCTCCTTTTGCATTCCAATCCTGTATGATGAAAATGACATCTTTTCCTTTCCTTTTTTTTTTTTTTTTTTTTTTTTTTTTTTTAGTTTTAGTTCTAGGAGGTCTTGTAGGTCTTCATAGAACCGGTCAACTTCAGCATCTTTGACAGCAGTGTTTGGGGCATAGACTAGGATTACTGTGATATTGAATGGTTTGCCTTGGAAATGAAGAGAGGTCACTCTGCTGTTTATGAGACTGCACCCAAGTGCTGCATTTTGGACTCTTTTGTTGACTACAAGGCCTACTCCATTTCTTCTAAGGGATTCTTGCCCACAGTAGTAGATATAATGGTCATCTGAATTAAATTCACCCATTCCAGTCCATTTTAGTTCACTGATTCCTAAGATGTCGATGTTCACTCTTGCCATCTTCTGCTTGACCACATCCAATTTACCTTGATTCATGATCCTAACATTTCAGGTTCCTATGCAATACTGTTCTTTACTGCGTGGGACTTTACTTTCACCACCAGACACATTCACAACTGAGCATCATTTCTGCTTTGGCCCAGCCACTTCTTTCTCTCTGGAGGTGTTAGGAGTTACCCTCTACTCTTCCCCAATTTAGCACACTGGATTCCTTCTGACCTGGGGGGCTCATCTTGCAGTGTCATATCTTTTTTTCTTTTCTTACTGTTTATGATGTTCTCCAGACAAGAATACTGAAGTTGGTTGCCATTTCATCTCCTAGTGGACCACTTTTTGTCAGCACTCTTCATTCTGATCCATCCATCTTGGATGACTCTGTATATCATGGCTGATGGCTTCGTGAGTTGTGAAAATCCCTTCATCACTACAAGGCTGTGATCCATGCCAGTACCAAACTGTTCTGATTACTATAGCTTTGCAGTAAGTTTTGCAATCAGTAACAGTATTCTCCCATATTACATTTTCTTCTTGTGATTGTTTGGCTATTTTGGGTATATTAGTTGTAAAGTGTTTTTTGATAGGCATTTGGGTTTAGGGTGGAGTTTTGATCAGGATTGCATTGCAATGTAAATTGCAATGGTTAGTATTGGGATCTTAGCAATAATTCTTCCAGTGAATGAAAACAGGATTTGTGTCATTTAATGACTTCACAAAGTTTGACATTTCACTGTGCAAGTCTTCACTACTTTTGTTAAGTTAATCACTAAGCAGTTTATTCATTCTGAAACAATTCTAAACAAAACTATTTTCTTAATTTCCTTTCACTTTGATCATTAGTGTACAGAAGTGCCACTGATTTTCAGCATTGACTTTGGTGAATGTTCTTGTTACTTTGCTGAATTAATTTTTTATTTATAACATTATTTTTTGTGGCATACTTAGGATCTCTACATTTCAGACCATGTCATGGGTGGGCATAGATAATTCTACCTCTTTTCAGATTGAAATGTCACTGATTTATCTGTCAGTCTGTATGTCTATCTTTCCTGACTGTTATGGCTAAGACTCTCAGTGCTGTGTTGCATAGAAGTGGCAAAACCTAGCATTCTTATGTGTTTCCTAATTTCAAAGGAAAAATTTTCAGCCTTCATCACTGGCTGTGATGTTGGCTGTGAGTTTCACTTGTCTGTGTGTAGTCAGTTGTGTCCAACTCTTCAAGACCTTTTGCACTGTAGCCCACCAGGCTCCTCTGTCCATGGGACTCTATAGTCAAGGATAGCAGAGTAGGTTGATGTTTCGTTCTCTAGGAGATCTTCCTGATCCAGGGATCGGACCTCTGCCTCTTGAAACTTCTGCTTGGCAGGCAGATTCTTTACTGCTGAGCCATCAGGGACTTTTACTTTATGGTGCTAGTTTCCTTCAAGTGTTATTTGTCAAGTTTTTCTTTTTATTTTTTTTTTTTTTTTTTTTTTTTCCATTTATTTTTTTAGTTGGAGGCTAATTACTTTACATTATTACAGTAGTTTTTGTCATACATTGAAATGAATTAGCCATGGATTTACATGTATTCCCCCTCCCAGTCCCCCCTCCCACCTCCCTCTCCACCAGATCCCTCTGGGTCTTCCCAGTGCACCAGGCCCGAGCACTTGTCTCATGCACCCAACCTGGGCTGGTAATCTGTTTCACCCTATGTGCACCCCAATGTTCATCACAGCACTGTTTATAATAGCC
Organism: Odocoileus hemionus; assembly: GCA_020976825.1. Taxonomy (NCBI): domain Eukaryota; kingdom Metazoa; phylum Chordata; class Mammalia; order Artiodactyla; family Cervidae; genus Odocoileus; species Odocoileus hemionus. Next base: position 9,471 of record JAJLRB010001371.1, on the reverse strand, counting down.
AGGATATGGAAGCAACCCAGATGCCCATCAGCAGACGAATGGATGAGGAAGCTGTGGTACATATACACCATGGAATATTACTCAGCCATTAAAAAGAATTCATTTGAATCAGTTCTAATGAGATGGATGAAACTGGAGCCCATTATACAGAGCGAAGCAGAAAGAAAAAGTTTTTTTTTTTAAATCATGAAAAGGTTTTGAAGTTTTTAAATTTCTCTCTCTGCATTAATTGAGATCATCGTTTTTTGATGCGTTATGTGAATGTGGTGTATTGCTTGCTTGCTTGCTTGCTAAGGCGCTTCAGGCGTGTCCAACTCTGTGCAACCCCCATGGACAGCAGCCCACCGGGCTCCTCTGTCCACAGGATTCTCTAGGCATGAACACTGGAGTGGGTTGCCATTTCCTTCTCCAATGTTGTGCATGATATCAATGCAGTTTACTATGTTGAAGCATTCTTGCATTCCAGGAAAAATCCCACTTGTGTATACTGTACAATTCTTATTATATGAATTGATATAAATGATTACATATATATGTATATACATATATGTATATGTACACACACATGCTCACAACTTCAGCTCTGGCTTCCTAAACCCTGGTAGAGTGGCAGGTGGCCAAGACGCAGCACTGGACCGCAGAATTGAATGCTTCTAATTTCTCCTGATCATTATCACTACTGATCCATGGGTGTTGTTTCACACAGTCAGTGACTATCTGACTTAGACCAGCATCTGCCCATCTCCTGCCCCCATGTCTCACTGCACCCCTTCCTTCTGGGACTCACTCAAACTGCTTCCTTCCTCACTCTCATTGAGAGACTGAGAGAGAGGCAAATGCTCGTAGTTTGAAAATGTTTTCATCTGAAATTTTTCTTATTTGCTTTTATTCTTTTTTTTTTTTTTTTTTTTTTTCTTTTTTTTTTTTTTTTTTTTTTTATTTTTATTAGTTGGAGGCTAATTTCTTTACATCATTACAGTAGTTTTTGTCATACATTGAAATGAGTTAGCCATGGATTTACATGTATTCCCCATCCCGGTCCCCCTCCCACCTCCCTCTCCACCCGATCCCTCTGGGTCTTCCCAGTGCACCAGGCCCGAGCACTTGTCTCATGCACCCAACCTGGGCTGGTGATCTGTTTCACCCTAGATAATATACATGTTTCAATGCTGTTCTCTTGAAACATCCCACCCTCGCCTTCTCCCAGAGTCCACAAGTCTGTTCTATACATCTGAGTCTCTTTTTCTGTTTTGCATATAGGGTTATCGTTACCATCTTTCTATATTCCATATATATATGTGTTAGACAGTATGCTTTTATTCTTGAGTGATGTTTTTTTAAATGAAAAATCTACAGACCGTTTCTGTGATGTTTCCTTTGGCATCTGAAGCTGTTTTTCCCTTGTGTTCCCTGCTTCATTATGACTGGTGACTGGTCTACTGTTGGGTCTCACTTGGTCTGCCTTCCCTGCCCTGTGATAAAGTCTCCAATTGTCTCTAATATTCCAGTGTACATTAATATAGGGTGAGGTTTGAGGAACCTCCATACTGTTCTCCATTATGGGTGTGTTTCATAGTGTCTTATTCATTGACGGTACCAATAGTGTCTTTTAGAACATTAACAGATTTATAGGAATTTCTTTTATAAGGTAGTCAAATTATTCTATTTCATGAAGCACTTGAGGTCTAATCCTCCCATGGGAGTCTCTGCTGACCCTCGTTCATGGTGCCATAAAGGCATGTTTTGCTGATACTGGATCCTTGCTGGTATGTAGGCTTTGATATGTATATAAATATGTTTTTTTTTTGTTTATTTTGCCTATGTGATGGAGCTAAAATTTCTACCTGTTGCCATTTATGTTAAGTGTTATTTTGGTTTTCAGTCAGGAAAGGATTTTTAATTTTCTCAAATGCATTCCAGGGCCTATGGAGAAGAACATTTAGAATTCTTCTTAAGTATCATTTCCTTCATGATCTTTCCAACACAAAGATGTCACTTATCACTCCAGTTAAAATAAAACATCCCCCACTCCCTGCCTTCACCCTCTTCCTTTGCTTAGTTATATCCATAACAATTATAATCAGACACTGGCTGCCTGAATCAGAGGCTGTTTTATTCCATCTGGGTTGCTGTCACAAATACGATAGATGAAGTAGCATATGAACAGCAGAAATTTACTTCTTAACAGTTATAGGTGCTGATAAGTCCAAGATCATGGTGAATGCAGATTCCATGACTAGGGAGGAACCACTTTCTGGTTCCTAGGAGGATTGTTTTCAGTGCACTCCCACCTGTCAGAAGAGGGGAGGGGCTCTGCCAGGCCTGTTTTGCAAGAGCATTCTTCTTCCCTGAGGGCTCTGCCTTCAGACTTAATCACATCCACTGGCCCCACCTCCTCATAATATCACCTTAGTGGTTAATATTCCAGCATATGAATGACTCCTGAGGGCCCTGCACATACTCAGTACAGGAAGAGAGGAGCCCACACCCACACCCCTTTCCTGGGAGGGCTCCACGCATGCACGGTGCAGGGGCTAAATGAGGACCCACTGCTCTTTGAGGTCTTTTGTATATGTCACTGATTTTTATCTGTCTCATCTATGTTGAAAACATATTTTCACATCTGTCACTTACTATAACCTCATTGGTGTCCTTTTTCCTTTATGGCAACTGTGCTTCGCTTTGTTTTTCCAATAAAAACTTGAATTTTTTTAAAATTTATTTAGCAAGATTGAAGTTGCACAGAGCAATCGTTCAACCTAAGACTAGAAGGGAAAATTTTACACATTGGAAATGAAGGATGAATTAAACATGGAAAACCTAAAAGTACCAATTTGGAAATACATACTCTGCTTCATTGGTACAACTAAATGCTGGGTTTTGGAAAAGGAAAGTATTATTTTTTTTTATATGGAAATAAATGAACCCTGTGAAGCCAATAAAAAAAAAAGTGTATTATGAATAAAACTGGAAAACTTGTATAAAACAGAATTATGTAATGATACTGAGCAATTTCATACCTATAAATTTGATATGATAGGCTACATGAATAATTCACTGAACAACAAAAATTACCAAATTTCAATCTAGAGTAGACAGAAACTTCAAACAGACCACTTACGTAAAATTATTTTAACAGTTGCTCACACATTCATTTAGGGATGGCCTGAGGATCTAATTCCTTTGAACCGTTGGAAAACTGCAATTTATTCTATGAAGGTACTTTTACCCTTCCCTTAGCATCAAAAAAAAAAAAAAAAAAAAACCATTTTTAGAACTGTGCCTTGTTTAAGTTTAAAACGTACATGTGAAAACTCCTGACAACACAGAGCTTATTTATTTTATTTTATACATAGAAGTTTGTGTCTCTTAATCCTTTAACCCATCTTGTCTCTCTACTCCTCACCACTAACAACTACGTGTTTGTTCCTTATATCTGTGAGTGTGTTTCTGTTTGATTACTTAGTGTTTCAGTTTTTATTATTATTTATTTAGTCCCTGCCACATAGCTTGCAGGATTCTAGTTCCCCAAGCAGGGAGCAAACCCAGGCCCCCTGCAGTGCGTGTGTGCAGTCCTAACCACGAGATCACCAGGGATTTGACTGTATTCTTTTCTAGAGTCCAGAAATAAATGATAACATACAGTAAGTATTTGTATGTTTTTTCTGATTTATTTCACTAAGCATAATATTCTCCAGATCCATCCATGTTTTACAAATCGCAAATTTTCACTCTTTTCTGTAGGTGAGTGGTATTCCATTGTGTGTGTGTGTGTGTGTTTATTTTAATCAACTCATATGCTGCTGGGCATTTATTTGCTTCCATATCTTGGCTATTGTAAATAATGTGGTACAAATATTGGAGTCCATGTATATTTTTGAATGAGTGTTTTTATTTGCTTCAGATATGTATACCTAGGAGTGAAAATGCTGGATCATGAGGTAATTTTAGTTTTTGATTTTTGAAGACCCTCCATGCTGTTTTGCATACTGGCTGTACCATTCTACCTTCCCACCAACAGCGTCTAAAAGTTCCTTTTCCTCCACATACTCCTCAGCATGTTATTTCTGATCTTTTTGATGATAGCATGTGGTCAGTGATACTGCATTGCAGTTTGAATTTGCATTTTTCTAGTGATTTAGAATATTGAGCATCTTTTCATGTGCCTGTTGATCATTTGTATATCTTTCTTGAAAGAATGTCTATTTAGATTTCTGCACTTTCACAAACGAGATATATTTTGTTTGTTATTAAGTTGTATGAGTTCTTTTTTAGTTTAATTTTTATTTTATACTAGAGAATAGTTGATTTTTAAATATGGTATTATTTTCAGGTAAACAACAAAGTGATTGAGTTATATATATTCATAGGTCTATTCTTTTTCAGATTCTTTTCCCGTATAAGTTACTACAGAATATTGTGGAGAGTTCCCTGTGCTATACAGTAGGTCCTTGTTGATTATTTTACATATAGTAGTGTCTGTGTATTCATCTCAACCTGCTAATTTTTCCTTCCCTTCACTTGTCCCATTTGGTAATTGTAACTTTGCTTTTAAAATTTGTGCATCAATTTCTATTTTGTGAATAAATTCATGTGTATCACTTTTTTAGAGTCTACATATTAGCAGTATCATAAGATATTTGTTTTTTTCTGTCGACTGACTTCACTTCTAAGATCATCTGCAGGTCCATCCAAGTTGCTGCAAATGGCAGCATTTCATTTTTTTTTATGGCTCAGTAGTATTCCATTGTGTATATGCACCACATCTTTATCCATTTGGCAGTGAACATTTAGGTTGCTTCCACATCTTAGGCATCGTAACTTGTAGTGCATTATCTTTTGAGTTTACAGCTTTCTCTCAATATATGTCATGGAGTGGGATTGCTGTATCGTGAGGTAGTCTTATTTTTTAAAAGCCTTCATAGTGTTTTCCATACTGGCTACACCAATTTACATTCCCTCCAACAGTGTTCAAGTATTTCTTTTTCTCCACATCCTTGCCAACATTTATTTGTGTTCTTCTTGATGATGGCTATTTTGGTAGATGTGAGGGGTAACTTCTGTTGGTGTGGATTTGCATTTCTTTGATGATTACAGATGTAAAGCATCTTTTCCTGTGCCTGTTGCCATTTGTATGTCTTCTTTGGAAAAAATGTCTATTGAGACCTTTGGCCCTTTTTTAAATGAAGGTGGTATTTTTTCTTTGCTATTCAGTTGTATGAATTCTTTATATATTATAGATACTAGCCCCTTACAAAATGTATGAATTGTAAATGTTTTCTCCTATTTCATTTCATTTCTCTCTGTTTTATTTTGTTGACCTCGCCTATAATTCCAGTTGTTACCTTTTCCTTTTTTGTGTGTGTGTTTAGAATCAGATCCAAAAATCATTTCTGAGACAGCTGTTAAAGTGTTTTCTACCTGTTTTTTTTTTTTTTTTTTTTTTTTTTTTTTTTAGTTCTGTGGTTTCAGGTCTTCTACTCAAGGCTTAATGCATTTTGAGTTCAGTTCTCTGCATATTGTAAGATACTGGTCGAATTTGGTTGTTTTGCATGTAAGTGTCCAGTTTTCCCAGCATCATTTATAGCAGAGACTTTTCTTACCTACCTTTTATATTTTTGGCTTGTTTGTTTGTGGAGAAGGGAATGGCAAACCACTTCAGTATTCTTGCCTTGAGAATCCCAGGAGCAGTATGAAAAGCAAAAAGATATGATACTGAAAGATGAACTCCCAAGGTCAGTAGGTGCTCAATATGCTACTGGAGAAATAACTCCAGAAAGAATGAAGAGATGGCGCCAATGCAGAAACAATGCCCAGTTCTGGATATGACTGGTGGTGTGAGTAAAGTGTGATGTGATAAAGAACAGTATTGCATAGGAATCTGGAATGTTAGGTCCATGAATCAAGGTAAATTGAAAGTGGTCAAACAGGAGATGGCAAGTGTGGACATTTACATTGTAGGGATTGGTGAACTCAAATGGACTGGAATGGGTGAATTTAATTCAAATGACCATTACATCTAATACTGTGGGCAAGAATCCCTTAGAAGAAATGGAGTAGCAATGATTGTCAGCAAAAGAGTCTGAAATGGTGTGCTTGGGTGCAATCTCCAAAATGACAGAGTGATTTAAGGACAGGAACATAAAGGCCACAACAGATGGGATGATCAAGTCTGTGTGGCAGACGACATTCTGTGAGCACCAGTTTGTCCCTGGGCCTCTGTGTGTCTAGCCTGAGATGCGAGCCTGTTGGGCTGTGAGCCCCGTGAAGGCAGCTGTGTCATCACATCCTGTACTGTGGTTATGTGTGTGCACAGTGGGGCCAGGCGATGTTGAGTCTGTCAACCCAGCTCCAGCCCCTGCCAACTTTAATGTCTTGTGTCACAGTGTCTTGATCTCTTTGGCCAAAGCTGAGACCCCTCTCATTAGATTTGCTTTGGAAATTAGAAACCCTGAGATCTTAGGAAGCTGTTACCTATTCCTCCTTACAGGGGCAGTTTTCTTCTGGCCTACCAAAGTGAGCACTGGGATACACCCACACATGAATAGTCACACTGACAAACTGGACTGTGGTTTGGGATCAGAAGAGGGACAGATATGAGGAAGGTAATAAGAATAATATACAGGGGTTGGAGGCACTGATTGCCTGAGACACAATTCCCACATGTTCCACGTCTTGTCCCACCTATGTGTGAGGACATCCCTAGAAGTCCATGTGGGCATCATCCCCGGTGTGCAGGTCAGACACCGACAGGCTTTGAGAGACAGGGACTCATCCAGGATGGAGGAAAAGCAGGAAATGGATGGTGAGTCTGGCCCAGGTCTGTCAACTCAGAGTTGCACACACAGCCTGCGTGGGAGCTGTGTGGAGTGCTGTGTGTTGCAAATGTGTGAGGCTCGGGGCTACGTGGATGAGGAATGAGTGGTCAGTACCCGGAGGGCTACGTGCAGGGGTGTCAACTATCAATCCATGGAAGGGGCCCCCGGGTGGTGAAGTCACTTCCTTAAGAGCAGACCCTAACAGAAGTCGGAACCCTGTAACCAGGCACCCACCTTCTAGCAGCAGCACCACAGCCAGTTGTGTCTCACTTGGATGGAGAGTCTTCATCCAGAAGGATGTTCTCCAGCTGTGTCTCAACTGGCCAGGGCTTCTGCTTCAGGAAACCCTGGAGGGAGAGGTTTTTCAGATGTTTCAGGTGGTTCAGGTCTCAACCTGGATGCCTCTGGTCCTTTACCAGGAGGTCACCGAAGGTAATCCCAGTCAACCTAGAGCTGGCCACACCAGGCCTGGCCGCCACTGGGAGCCCTCCCTGGGCAGCGCCAGCTGCCCTCTTCTCTATGTGCAGAGAAGTGGGGCTTGAGGGGAGGTTCTCCCTCTGGGCAGGAGCAGGTTGTTGGCCCGTAGTGACCTGGTTGTCCCGTCACGGTCACACCTGAGCTCAGGCTGGCAGTGGGGAAGCAGTATCCCTGAGGTGCTCTGATCTGTGCCAGTGTGGACCCAAGCTTGGCAGGTGGTCGGATTCCTGCATCCTCGGTGGAGGTCTGTGCAGAGAGTGGTGGGCCTGTGTCTGGAGGGGAGCTGTCTGGGGTCCGAGAAGCACCACAGGTAGCTGGCTAGTGGCCTGAGACTCTCTGCCCGGTTGCTGGGCACTTGTTCACAGGGCTCCTCACGGAACTGCAGACAGGAGCCAGTCCTCAGAGCCCCTGCTCCACATCTCTGCACGAGGGGCAGGAGCCCCTCACGAGCGACAGAGCCCAGGGAGGGCACAGGGTGAGTGCCAGGTGGGAGAACACCTGGCACCCAGAAAATTCTGGATCCCAGAGCCACACTGGCCCGCCCCTGGGTCCCTCCTGGAGTCCTGCTCCCAGAGGAACCTGACACTGTCAGCTCTGTGATGCGCCCTTGGGCCCTAGGTCCTGACTTGTCCAGATGCAAAATCACTCTTCACTTACATGTGTGACTCTCAGGAGGCGATTGTGTTATTATTTCACTTAATGTCCCCAAGGAGCTTGTCTGCATTTTTCTACTGTTTATCCTGTACTAATTCCATCCCCATGTATCCACGTGGGCCTGAGAATCCTGATGTCTGTCACCCCAGGATCAGCCCCTCTCACCCCAGTTCTCATCCACAGAATGAGAAGTTTTGGACACCACCATTGGAATGATGCAGTTAACACCCGGGGAGCTGTCCAATACAAACTGCCCCGAGACGCTAACACACGTAACCATGGCCCAGTGCCAGTTCACTCGTGATGCCAGGACGTTTATACTGCGGAGGGCACTCCTGCCCCTCCTCCTGCCCTGAGTCCTGGATGCTGCTTGGGGACTCAGTCTGAGCTCCAGCTCCTGCCTTCCTGTAGTCTTTGGTTCCGCCTCTGACTCGTGTCTCTGCTGTGTTCCACCCCAAGGGGAAATTGTGTCCATGGGGGACAGGAATGAGACCTGCAGGGTGTGGAGCGTCCAGAGACCAGACTGGAGATATTGGTGGGCAACCTGGTGCCTGCCTTCATGGGCCGTGATCCCTCCTACCTAGCCACATTTCTGGGCACCTACAGGGCTTATGGACATCACCAGATGGTCAATACCTAAATCAGATTGATTATATTCTTCGCAGCCAGAGATGCAGAAGCTCTGTACTGTAAGCAAAAACAAGACTGGGAGCTGACTGTGGCTCAGATCATGAACTGTTTATTGTAAAATTCAGACTTAAATTGAAGAAAGTAGATAAAACCATTATGCAATACACGTAAAACCTAATCAAATCCCTTACGATTATAGAGTGCAGGTGACATATTCAAGAGATTGGATCTGATAGACAGAGTGCCTGGACAACTATGAACAGTGGTTCGTAAAAATTGTACAGGAGGCCATTCTCAAACAATCCCCAAGAAAAAGAAATGCAAAAAGGCAAAATGGTTGTGGTTGTCTGAAGAGGCCTTACAAAATAGCTGAGAAAAGAAGAGAAGCTGACATCAAAGGAGAAAAGGAAAGATAAAACCATCTGAATGCAGAGTTCCAAAGAATAGCAAGGAGAGATAAGAAAGCCTTCCTCAGTGATCAATGCAAAGAAATAGAGGAAAACAGTAGAATAGGAAAGACTAGTGATCTCTTCAAGAAAATTAGAGATACAAAGGGAGCAATAAACTTGGTCACAATAAATGACAGAAACTGTGTGGATCTAATAGAAGCAGAAGATATTAAGAAGAAGTGGCAAGAATACAAAGAAGAAATATACAAAAAAGTTCTTAGTGACCCAGATAACCACGATGGTGTGATCACACACCTCCAGCCAGACATCTTAGAGTGCAAAGTCAAGTGGGCCTTAGGAAGCATTACTATGAACAAAGCTAGTGGATAAAATGGAATTCCAGTGGAGCAATGTCATATACTAAAAGATGAATGCTGTTAAAGTGTTACACTCAATATACCAGCAAAGTAGGAAAACTCAGCAGTGTTCATAAAGGTCTTTTT
>JAJLRB010001370.1:0-25235 GCA_020976825.1 Odocoileus hemionus | reverse complement strand
ATTGTTTCAGCTAGTATTTGCATCTTTTAAGTTTTTGATCCTAGATTGTGACAAGCCTTTAAATAGTCAATAATAATCCTAGTCTGACAAATTGCAGCTATAACTCTTTGACATTTCTGATATGCATTCTCATAAGCAAGTAATTTCTCTCGCTGTTTTTTTGGTTTCTTCTACGATTACAGTATGGGAAATAGCAGCTTCTAGTCTAGCTTAAAAATTAATGTAACTTGTCATTAGTTTCCAACAGAGAAACTTTTGGAGTTGCGACTCTTGGCAGAGGAGAAGCATTTGGAGTAGTCAGGGCAGGGCTAGCAAGAAAATTTTGAGATATTTTGTAGTGTTTTAATTGAGCCTTTTTAAAGTTTAATCATTTAATTTATATGTATATAATAAGTGTTTTGTCTGTTGCTGAATATTGGAAGGGCTAGAATATACCTAGAAATGGCAGAATTACAGCTTTAATAAGAGCGCATAGGGGCTAGAGATCAGTTGGAATAGTTTTTCCTTGTTTGGCTGCTCATTTAACATTTTCTTTGACGTGGAGCCAAATTTATAAGTCAAAACTGCATTTATCAGGAACCTAAGAATTATCTTCAACTACTGTTTGAAGGCAAGCCTCTATTCATTGGCGTGAAACCAGAAGTCCCTGAAATGTAAAGAAGTGGTGATGTAAAGTAGAAAAATAATGGGGCTGTCCACCCTTTTAACCCATGCCTTAGTATTTACAGACCTCAATAGGTCCATGAGTCACCCCATGCGATATACCATGTATGCCGGTGTCCCTGTTCTTTGGCCACATTTGCTGGGGTCCTTTAATGGACCGGAACCTTGTGGTATGGAGTTGGCGATCAGAAAGTGAAAGAAAGATGGAGGCTGATATCCGTTGGTTTACACAGAGGACCAATATTGTCCTTGACACAGGGCTTGTATCACTCACCAAGATATCGGGCGCCCTCTCGAGGGGTTCTTAGAAGCCCAGGCAGAAAAATGAGCACGACGGATCTCCATGCTCCAGAGAGTCAGCCAGAAAATGATAGAGAGAGAGAGACAAGAAAAGAAAAGACCGGGGACCTAAGCTCTAATTGAGCAAATGTGCTTAAATCATTTTTCTATGAGTATATACAGGCTGCAGTACAAGAAACTTCTTTCGGGAATGATAGAGTTCAGCAATCCAAACAAACTGCAATGGTTACCAAGGGAACAAGGAGCAATGTTAGTCACAAGGCCAGGAGACAATCCGTATCTCAAGAAAGGGGAAGGGGACTAAGCAGTTTTCTCTTAAAAGTTGCTCTGCTGAACTTGGTGTTCCTCTGGTCTTTGGACGGTGTTCTCGGGGATTCTCCGTTGTTGTTTAAAGGAAGTCAAGCCACTTCTCGTGTTCAATGGGAAATTCGGGATGGCTCTGGAGCACATGCAGGGGAATCTGGACTCATCTCGAGTTGATTTGCGGAAGACGGAGCCCTTTCCTGTTGCTGCGGTGACATTAGGGTCCCTCTAGTCTTGTGACAGTGTTCTTGGGGACTCTCTGAAGTTCCATCCAGGAAGTCCAGACTCCTTTCATGTTTGATGGGGAACAGGGTATTGCTCTGCAGGCAATGCAGGGATTCGGGCCTCATCTGGCAGTGAGGGGGAAGTCTTGTGGTTTTTCTCGAGTTGCGGTGGGAACATGGGTTATATTCTCGAGTTAGGATGTGCATGGCCCTTCAAAACTCGTGTTTATTCAGCGATGTCAGGACTCATGTCTAGTTTCCAGGGACATATCGGGGATTCTCCTCGAGGCTTGGCAGAGCAATAGGGAGCCTTCTTTAGTTGAGACTTGGGGCCCAGGTTCCCTTTCCAGGTTCCACAGTGATATTGGGATTCCTATCAATTTTCAATAGCATTCAGGCATCGTCTCCTTTGGAAGCATTGAACTCCAAGTTCCTTTCGAATTTTCAAAGGGATGTGAGGCCTCCTTTCGAGATGAGGCGGGGAACTAGTGCTTTCTCTAAAGTCTCCACAAGGGATTCAGACATCCCTTCACCTTGTGAAATGAAAGACTATCCTGCATTCAAATCACTGCAGGGAAATCCGGCCTTATTTCAAGTCCGGGCATCTCAGTGTCCATTCCACTTTGGGCAGCAAACTCAGGGTCTCTCTTATATTCCTATAGCTGAGAAGCACCTCTTCTTGAGGTGCTGTAGAAAGTTGGCATTCATGTGAGTCGAACCCATGGAATCATCTCCACTCTCGAGATAATTTGTGTTACCCGGAGCTTTTCTCGAGTTGCTGTGCTGAACGTGGTGTTCCTCTAGAGTTGGGAGGGTGTTCCCGGTTTATTTCCGGAGTTGATTAAGGAAAGAAAACCACTTGTTGTGTTTGATGTTGACAGCGGAATGCTCTGGATCTAATGCAGGAGATTCAGGCCTCATCTCGAGATGATTTGAGGGTACAGAGAATGCTTTCATGCTGCTGTTGTGACTTCTGGGTCCCTCTATACTTGTGTCAGTGTTCTTCTGGACTCTCTGGAGTTCCATCAAGGAAGTCAAGGCTCCTTTCTTTTTGACGAGAAACACGAAATTACTCTACAATCTATTAATGGGAATCGAGCCTCTTCTCACAGCGCGGGCAAGTTTCATGGTTTATCTCGAGTTGCAGCAGGAAGCGTGGGAATATTCTCGAGTGAAGATGGGGATGGCCCTTCAAAACTCGGGTTTGTTCATCGACGTCAGGACTCCTGTCTGGTTGCTTGGGACACGTCGGTATTCTCCTCGACGCTTTGCAGGCATTAGGGACGCCTCTCGAGGTGAGGAGTGAGACCCAGGTTCCCTTTCCAGTTGCCACAGGGATATTGGAATTCCTGTCAATTTTCAAGCAGACTCAGGCCTCGTCCCCTTTTGAAACATTGAACTCATTGAACTCGGGGTTCCTTTCGCGTTGTCAAAGGGATGTGTGGCATCCCGAGATGAGGCGGTGAACTAGGGCTTTCTCTAGGGTCTCCACAGGGGATTCAGACATCCCTTCATCTTGTGAGATGAAAGATGAGCCTGCATTCAAGTCACTGCAGGGAAATCCGGCCTTATTTCCAGTCAGGGCACCTCGGTGTCCTTTCTTCTTGAGGCAGCAAACTCAGATTATCCCTCTCATACTTACTGCTTAAAGATGCCTCATTTTAAGGTGCTTGTGGAATGTCTTCATTCCTCTTGACACGATTCCAGGGAATCCGCTCTCATCTTGAGATGATTTCGGGTACACGGAGATTTTATCGAGTTACGGTACTGACCTTGGTGTTCTTCTAGACTTTGGTTGTTTTCGGGGAATCTCTGTAGTTGCCTGAAGGAAGTTAAGCCCCTTGTCGTGTTTGATGGGGAATGTGGGATGGCTCGGGAGCCAAAGCAGGGCAATTGGGCCTCATCATGAGTTGATTTCGGGTACACGGATCTCTTTCGTGTTGCTGCGGTGACCTCAGGGCCCCTATAGACTTGTGACAGTGTTCTTCAGGATTCTCTGGTGTTCCATCCAGGAAGTCCAGGCTCCTTTGGTGTTTGATATGGAACACGGATTTGCTCTGCATGCATTGCAGGGAATGGAGCCTCAACCGTTGGAGAGGGGGAAGTTTCATGGTTTTTCTTGAGTTGTTGCGGGAAACTGGTGTATATTCCTGAGTCAGGATGGGGATGGCCATTCAAAACTCGTGTTCGTTCTGCGACGTCAGCACTCCTGTCTAGTTGCGAGGGACACATCGGAATTTTCCTCGAGGCTTGGCATGGCAATAGGCACGCCTCTTGAGGTGAGGAGGGAGTCCCAGCGTTCCTTTCCAGGTGCCACAGGGATATTGGGATTCTTATCAATTTTCAAGAGGAGTCGGGCATCGTGTTCTTTTGAAGCACTGAAATCCGCGTTCCTTTAGATTTGTCAAAGCTATGTGAGGCCTCTTGTCCAGATGAGGCGGGGAACTAGGGCTTTCTCTAGGGTCTCCACAGGGGATTCAGACATCCCTTCATCTTGTGAGATGAAAGCCGAGCCTGCATTCAAGTCAGTGCAGGGAAATCCGACCATATTTCGAGTCAGGACATCTCGGTGTCCATTCCTACTTTAGGCAGCAAACTCCGGGTCCCTCCTACATGCTTATAACTCAGAGTCGTCTCCGCTTGAGGTGCTTATGAAAAGCTGGCTTTCCTCTTTTGTCAAATCCAGGGATTCTGCTCTCCTCTTGAGATGATTTGGGGTACATGGAACTTTTCTCGATTTGATGTACTAAACTTGATGTTCTTCTAGACTTGAGATGGTGTTCTCGGGGAATCTCTGGAGCTGCCCAAAGGAAGTCCAGCCACTTGTCTTGTTTGATGGGGAATGCAGGATGGCTCTGCAGACAATGCAGGAGAATGTGGACTCATCTCGAGTTGAATTGGGGAACACGTAGTTCTTTCATGTTACTGCGGTGACGTCAGGGTGCCTGTAACTTGGGACAGTGTTCTTGAGGACTGTCTGGAGTTCCATTCAGGAAGTCCAGGCTCTTTTCATGTTTAATGTGGAACAAGGAATTGCTCTGCACCCAATGCAGGGAATAGGACCTCATCTGGTGGCGAGAGGGAATTCTCACCTTTTTCCTCGAGTTGCGGCGGGAACCTGGGGTATATTCTCGAGTTGGGACTTGGATGGCCCTTCAAAACTCGAGTTTGTTCAGCGAAGTCAGGACTCATGTCTAGTTGCAAGGGACACCTCGAGATTCTCATCGAGGCTTGGCAGGGCAATAGGGATGCCTCTTTAGCTGAGACTTGAGACCCAGGGTCCCTTTCAGTTCCCACAGTGATTGTCGGATTCCTATCACTTTTTAAGAGGAATCAGGTTTGTTGTCCTTTTGACGCATTGAACTCCAAGTTCCTCTCGAACTTTCAAGGGGATGTGAGGCCCCCTGTCGAGATAAGGCGGGAACTAGGGCTTTCTCTAAGGTCTCCACAGGGGATTCACACATCCCTTCATCTTGGGAGATGAAAGACTAGCCTGCATTCAAGTCACTGGTGGGAAATCCACCCATATTTCGAGTCACGGCATCTCGGTGTTCATTCCACTTGAGACAGCAAACTCAGGGTCCCTCTCACATACCTATAGCTAAGAGAGGCCTCTTGTTCAGGTGCTTGTGGAAAGTTGCATTTCTCTTGAGTTAAAAATTGAGAATCAGCTCTCATCTCGAGATGATTTGTGGTACCCGAAGCTTTCCTTGGGTTGGTGTGCTGAACTTGGTGTTCCTCTGGACTATATTTTACTTTTCTATAGCAACCAGAAATATCTTGTATGTTAGCATTTTATAGATCATTGAACATATTTATCAAATCATATTATATTGTATATACATTCATTCCAATACAAATACATATTTATATTCATTAACAGCTCAAAATCACTTCATCTCTTCTGCAAGAAAATCCCCTTGTAAGAGTAAGCCAATGTTCAGCAATTAACGCTTTAAAATCCTGATTCCTTTTGAAATGACCCTGGGATTCAACAAATTTCTACTACTTAGTTCAGCAAAACTCCAGCAACCTAAGTCACTGTGATCCCAGGAGACCGCTCCAGATTATATAGAATAGATCATTTAATCAAAAATACAATTCTTTTTAGTAGAGCTTATCTAAAACTTTTCATCTCATATATATATATATATATATATATATATATATATATATTTGCATTTTTCAAGTGATTTAGACTGTTGACTATCTTTTCATGTGCCTGTTGATAATTTGTATATCTTCTTTGAAAGAATATCAATTTAGACTTCTGCCCTTTAAAAATTTTGATTTATTTTGTTTGCTCTTAAGTTGTATGAGTTGTTTTCTAATTTAATTTTTATTTTATACTGGAGAAGAGTTGATATCCAATATGGTATTATTTTCAGGTAAACAGCAAAGTGATTTAGTAATGTATATTCATAGATCTATTCTTCTTCAGATTCTTTTCCCTTATAAGTTATTACAGAATATAGTGGAGAGTTCCCTGTGCTATAGAGCAGGTCCTTGTTGATTATTTTACATATAGTAGGATCTGTATATTAATTTCAACCTCCTAATTTATCCTTCTCTTCACTTGTCCCATTTGGTAATCGTAAGTTTGCTTTTAAAATTTGTGTATCAGTTTCTATTTTTTGAAAAATTTCATGTGTATCACTTTTATAGAGTCTACATATTAGCAGCATCATAAGATATTTGTCTTTCTCTGTCGCCTGACTTCACATCTATGCTCATCTGCAGGTCCATCCAAGTTGCTGCAAATGGCAGCATTTCATTCTTTTTATGGCTCAGTAGTATTCCATTGTCTATATACACCACATCTTTTTTATGCATTTGGCAGTGGATATTGAGGTTGCTTCCACATCATAGGCATTGTAACTAGTAGTGCATTATCCTTTCAATTGACAGCTTTCTCCCAGTATATGTCCAGGAGTCGGATTGCTGGATCGTGAGGTAGTCTTATTTTTTTTTAAGAGCCTTCATAGTGTTTTCCATACTGGCTACACCAATTTACATTCCCTCCAACAGTGTTCAAGCATTTCTTTTTCTCCACATAATTGCCAACATTTATTTGTGTTCTTCTTGATGATGGCTATTTTGGTTGATGTGAGGGGGTAACTTCTGTTGGTGTGGATTTGCATTTCTTTGATGATTACAGATGTAAAGCAACTTTTCCTGTGCCTGTTTGCCATTTGCATCTCTTCTTTGGAAAAAATGTCTATTGAGACCTTTGGCCATTTTTTAAACGAAGTTGTCATTTTTTTTTTTTTTGCTATTCAGTTGTATGAATTCTTTATATATTTTAGATATTAGCCCCTTACAAATTATATGAATTGCAAATATTTTCTCCTATTTCATTTCATTTCATTTCTCTCTGTTTTACTTTGTTGACATCTGCTAATATTCCAGTTGTTACCTTTTGCTTTTATTTTGTGTTTAGAATCAGATCAGAAAATTATTTCTGAGACAGCTGTTAAAGAGGTTTCTACCTATTTTTTCTAGTTCTGTGGTTTCAGGTTTTCTACTCAAGGCTTAATGCATTTTGAGTTCAGTTCACTGCATATTGTAAGACACTGGTCCAGTTTGGTTGTTTTGCATGTGTCCAGTTTTCCCAACATCATTTATTGTAGAGACTGTCCTTACGTACCTTTGATATTTTTGGCTTCTTTGTTGGTGGAGAAGGGAATGGCAAACCACTTCAATATTCTTGCCTTGAGAATCCCATGAGCAGTATGAAAAGCAAAAAGATATGATACTGAAAGATGAACTCCCAAGGTCAATAGGTGCTCAATATGCTACTGGAGAAATAACTCCAGAAAGAATGAAGAGATGGCGCCAACACAGAAACAACGCCCAGTTGTGGATGTGACTGGTGATGGGAGTAAAGTGTGATGTGATAAAGAACAGTATTGCATAGGAACCTGGAATACTAGGTCCATGAATCAAGGTAAATTGAAAGTGTTCAAACAGGGGATGGCAAGTGTGTACATTGACATTTTAGGGATCGTTGAACTCAAATGGACTGGAATGGGTGAATTTAATTCAAATGACCATGACATCTACTACTGTGGGCAAGAATCCCTTAGAAGAGCTGTAGTAGCCATCATCGTCAGCAAAAGAGTCTGAAATGGTGTGCTTGGGTGCAATCTCCAAAATGACAGAGTGATTTAAGGACAGGAACATAAAGGCCACAACAGATGGGATGGTCAAGTCTGTGTGGCAGATGATAGGCTGTGAGCACCAGTTTGCCGCTGGGCTTCTCTGTGTCCAGCCTGAGATGCGAGCCTATTGGGCTGTGAGCCTCGTGAAGACAGCTGTGTCATCACATCCTATACTGTGTTATGTGTGTGCACAGTGGGGCCAGACGATGTTGAGTCTGTGAACCCATCTCCAGCCCATGCCAACTTTAATGTCTTGTGTCACAGTGTCTTGATCTCCTTGGCCATAGCTGAAAGCTCTCTCAATACATTTGCTTTGGAAATTAGCAACACTGAAATCTTAGGAAGCTGTTACCTATTCCTCCTTACAGGGCCAGTTTTCTTCTGGCCTACCATAGTGAGCACTGGGATACACTCACACATGCACACTCACACTGACAATAAATAAGGACTGTGGGTTGGGATCAGAAGAGGAACAGATATGAGGAATGTAATAAGAATAATAACCAGGTGTTGGAGGCACTGATTGCCTGAGACACGACTCCCACTTTTTCCAGGTCTTGTCCCACCTATGTCTGAGGACATCCCTAGAAATCCATGCGGGCATCATCCCTGGTGTGCAGGTGGGACACCGACACCTTTGAAAGACAGCGACTCATCCAGAATGGAGAACAGGTAGGAAATGGGAGGTGAGTCTGGGCCCAGGTCTGTCACCTCAGAGCTGCACACACAACCTGCCCGAGAGCTCTGTGAAGGGCTGTGAGGTGCAACTGTGTGAGGCCCGGGGCTGCGTGGATGAGGGATGAGCTGTCAGTATCCCGAGGGTTATGTGCAGGGGTGTCAACTGTCAATCCAAGGAAGGGACCACTGGGTGGTGAAGTCACTTCTTTAACAGCAGACCCTAAGAGAACACGGAACCCTGTAATCAGGCACCCACCTTCTAGCAACAGCACCACAGCCAGTTGGGGCTCACTTGCCTGGAGAATCTTCATCCAGAAGGATGTTCTCCAGATGTGTCTTGACTGGACAGGGCTTCTGCTTCAGAAAATCCTGGAGGGAGAGGGTTTTCAGATGTTTCAGGTGGTTCAGCGCTTAACCAGAATGCCTCAGGTCATTTTCCAGGAGGTCACGTAAGGTAATCCCAGTCAACCTAGAGCTGGCCACACCAGGCCTGTCCGCCACTGGGAGCCCTATCTGGGCAGCGCCAGCTGCCTTCATTTTCATGTGCGGGGATGTTGGACTTGAGAGGAGGTACTCCGTTTGGGCAGGAGTTGGTTGGTGGGTTGGTGTTGACCTGGGGGTCCTGTCACAGTAACACTGAGGACGGGCTGGCAGTAGGGAAGCAGGATCCCTGAAGTGCTCTGCTCTGTGTAGGTGTGGACCCAAGTCTGGCAGGTGATCAGGCGTCTGTGTTCTCGGTGGAGGTCTGTGCAGAGAGTGGTGGGCGTGTGTCTGGAGGGGAGATGTCTGTAGTTCTGAGAAGCACCAGAGGCAGCTGACTGGTGCCCTGAGACTTTCTGCTCGGCTGCCAGGCATTGTGTTCACAGGGCTCCTCACGGGACTGCAGACAGGCAAGTGATCCCACCCAGCAGGTTCCCTCCCTTTTCCTGCAGGTCCCAAGAGGTGGCTACCTCCTCTCTATTCTCTGTTGTGGTCCCAGGACCTAACTCAGGTGCTCAACCATCACTCTCTGAAATTCTGCACTTGGAAAGTGATGTATTGTGTCATAGTCAAGACAACGATTTCCACTAGACGGCACCCCCCAAACATTGAGACAAGCAGAATTTGGTTTACTCTCATAGCAAGACTGTTAAGGTGGCAACTGATTGTTGGCCTCTTTGGTATACAGACCCATGGAGCACTGCAGTGCTCCTGCTACTTCTCACAGTGCCACCAGAGGGGAGTGTGTACCTGTTTATGGCAAACACTGCAAGGAGATCCAACTAGTCAATCCTAAAGGAAATCAATCCTGAATATTCATTGGAAGGATTGATCCTGAAGTGGAAACTCCAATACTTTGGCCACCTGATGCGAGGAACCAACTTATTGGAAAAGACCCTGAGGCTAGGGAAGATTGAAGTCGGCAGTAAAATGGGACAGCAGAGGATGAGCTGGCTGGATGTCATCCCCGACTCAATGGACATGGGTTTGCGAAGCATGCCGGAGTTGGTGATGGACAGGGAATCCTGTTGTGCTGCAATCCATGGAGTTGCAAAGAGTCAGGCCTGACTGAGCCACTGAACTGACTGACTGCCCCATTCAAAAGAGTCCTTTTCAAGTTAAACTTGCTCAGAACATGTTTCATAAACTTAGAATTTCTTTAAAATGTATTGACATGCTTTTCATCTCCAGTTTCATTTGGAAACTAGTGAAAAGCCATTACAAGTAACACATGTAAGGTGAGCCAGTGTTTGAAGGTTGTCCCTTGTGACACATATGTGTGCTCATTCGCTCATTCAAGTCCAACTCTTTGTGATCCCATATTCTACAGACCAGGCTCTTCTGTCCATGTGATTTTCCTGGCAATAATACTGCAGTAGGTTGCCATTTTCTTCTCCCCAGGCATCTTCTCAACCCAGGGACAGTACCCGTGTCTCATGTCATTCCTGCATTGGCAGGTGGTTTCTTTACCACTGCACCAGCTGGATATCGATGGGTAAAATTCTGTGCCAGCCCCTTTGTTTTTTTTCTCTCCCCCTCATCCATCTATAGGTAACTATCTCTCTGAAACTCCTTTGGAAAATCTATATAACATTATCAGAGATATTTTTCAATCATGTTGATCCTTCCTTGTGTTGTCCGTGTTTGTGTAGCAAACCATCTGCTCCTATGACAATGGTATGTCCCTGACCTCTGGGAGACAATGTTCAAGTGGGCAGCATGTCTCAATGGGAGGCAGTTCAGGGGGAGGTCTGCTCAGCACAGATAGCGCCAGCCCATATTGTCTTCTATCCCCCACACACTGAGAATGCTTACCTCCCCACCACACATTCGCACCATGGCCAGGAAACTTGGCTAAAATTCTGTATATGCTGAAGAAGCATCAGGGTCAGAACAGTGAACAGTGGTTATAATAATCGTGAGAGAGAGAGAGAGGTTGTGTTTTTCAGTTCTTGTATTTATGTGTCTTGATTCATTGTTTTATGATTTTAAATTTTGATTGAAATATCATTCTTTACAGTGCTGTTAATTTTTGCTGTGCAGCAAAGTGAATCAGTTATATATACCTTCGTTTCTTAGATTGTATTCCCATGTAGGTTATTACAAATGATTGAATAGAGTTCCCTGTGCTCTCCAGTAGATCTTTGTCTCTTTTATGTATAGTAGAGTGTATTTGTCAATCCTAATTTATCCTTCACCATTCTTTGGTAACCATAAGTTTGTTCTCTACATCTGAGACTCTATATCTGTAAATAGGTTTATATGTAACATTCTGTTAGATTCCATATGTAAGTGACGTCATATGATATTTGTCTTTCCATATCAGATTTCACTCAATATGACAATCTCTAGGTTCATCCATGTTGCACTCATAGAATTATTTTGTTCTTTGTAAGAGTCGGTAATATTCCATTGTAAACATGAACCACATCTTCTTTATCTATTCCTCCATTGAGGAACATTTAGTTGCTTCTATCTTCTGGCTATTGTAAATAGTGCTGAAACGAACATTGGGGAACATGTATTTTTTCAAATTATGGTTTTCTCTGGATATTCGCCAAAGAGTGAGATTACTGTATCATATGGTAACTCTTATTTTTAGTCTTTTAAGAACCTTCATACTGTCAGACAAAACTGAGGGGCTGAACTGAACTGATACTGTTTTTCATAGTGGCTATACCAATCTACATTCTCACCAACAATGTATGAGGCTTCCCTTTGCTCCACACCCTCTCCAGCTTTTATTGTTTGTAGATTTTTTGATGATGGCCATTCTGACTGGTATAAGCTGATACCTCATTGTAGTTTTCATTTGTATTTCTCTAATAATTAGTGATGTTCAGTGTTTTTTCATGTTCTTCTTGGCCACCTGTATGCCTTCTTTTGAGAAATGTGTATTTAGATCTTCCATCTATTTTTTGCTTGGGGATATTTGTTTTTTTTTTTTTTTAATGTTGATCTGCATGAGCAATTGCATATTTTGAAGTTTAATCCCCCGTTGGTCTCTTCATTTGCAGATATGTTCTTCCTTTTTGTGGGCTCTTTTCATTTTGGTAGAGCACTGTCTCCCAGGGGTCAACTTTTAATTTTGATTAGGCTGCATTATTTGTTTTTATTTTCATCACTCTAGGAAGTGGCTTATAGAAGATCTTTCTGCAATTTATGTCAGAGAGTGTTCTGCCTATGTTTTTCTCTAACTTTTTATAGTGCCTCGTATTAAATTTCGATCTTTAATCCATTTTGAGATTATTTTTATGTGTGGTATTAGAGATTTTTCTGATTTTATTATTTTACATGAAACTGTCCAGTTTTCCCAGCACCACTTATTGAAGATGCCATCTTTTCTCCATTGTATATTCTTGTCTCTTTTGTCATAGATAAGATGAAAATAGGTGTGTAGTTTTATCTCTGGATATGTCTCTTAATTCCTTTTCCCATTAGCCTTTATAAATCTTGTTTACACAGCTCCAGCCACATCATGAGAAATGCTGGGCTGGATGATACACAAGCTGGAATCAAGATTACTGGGAGAAATATAAATAACCTCAAACATTCAGATGACACCACACCTACGGCAGAAAGAGAAGAACTAAAAAGCCTCTTGATGAAAGTAAAAGAGGAGAGTGAAAAGTGGCTTAAAGCTCAGCATTCAGGAGACTAAGATCAGGGCATCTGGTCCCATCAGTTCATTGCAAATAGATGGGGAAACAGTGACACACTATATTTTGGGCTCCAACATCCCTGCAGATGGTGACTGCAGCCATGAAATTAAAAGATGCTTGCTCCCTTTTTAAAGGTTATGACCAACCTAGACAGCATATTAAAAGGCAGAGGCATTGCTTTGCCAACAAAGGTCCATGTAGTCAAAGCTGTGGTTTTTCCAGTAGTCAGGTGTTGATGGGAGAGTTGGACTATAAAGAAAGCTGAGCACCGGAGAATTGATGCTTTTGAACTGTGGTGTTGAAGAAGACTTTTGAGAGTCCCTCGGACTGCAAGGAGATCCAACCAGTCCATCCTAAAGGCAATCAGTTCTGAATATTTGTTGGAAGGACTGATGCCGAACTTGAAACTCCAATACTTTGGCCACCTGATGTGGAGAGCTGACTCATTTGAAAAGACCCTGATGCTGGGAAAGATTGAAGATGGGAGCAGAAGGGATCAACAGAGGGTGAGACTGTTAGATGGCATCACCAACTCAATGGACATGAGTTTGAGTAAACTCTGGGAGGTGGTGATGAACAGGAAGGCCTGGCGTGCTGCAGTCCATGGAGTCGCAAAGAGTCGGACACGACTGAGTGACTGAGCTGAACTGAGCCTCATTCCTTGGCATGTCGATGTCAAGTTCTCCCAGCACCGTTTTGGGGACTACTGTCTTTCGCCCATTGAATGATCTTACCACTTCTGTCAAAAATCATTTGACCATATGTGTGAAGGATTTGCTGTGCTCTGAATTCCTTTCCATTGATTTATAATTTTATCTTTATGACAGTACCAGACTGTTGTGATTACTGTAACTTTGTGATAATGTTGAAATGAAGGAATGTGTGTCCTCCCGCATTGTTTCTCTTGCTCAAAATTGGTTGGCAGCTTGGGCATTAATTAGGTATTATTTAGTGAATGTTAATTAGTTCAGTAGTGAATTTTAGGATAGGTTTTTTATTTTGGATGGTTTTTTTTTTAATTCTGTGGGGTTTTGATAGGGTTTGAATTGCAATTGTATATTACAGAGGCTGATATGGAAATCTTAACAGTGGTAAATCTTCTAATCCATGAAAATGGAATTTGTGTCATACACTTGATTTGCAGCGTTTGGAAGGTTTCACTATGCAAATCTTCACCTCCTGAGTTAACTAAGTGCTGTACTTAGTTGCTCATTCATGTCCGACTCTTTGCGATGCCATGGACTGTGGCCTGCCAGGCTCCTATGTCCATGGGGATTCTCCAGGCAAGAATACTGGAGTGGGTGGCCATGCCCTCCTCCAGGGGATCTTCCCAGCCCAGGGATCAAACTCAGGTCTCCCGCATTACAGGCAGATTCTTTACCATCTGAGCCCCAAGGGAAACTCAGTAATTTATTCTTTCTGATGTATTTGTAAATGCGGTCATTTTCTTAATTTCTTTTCCAAACTGACCCTATTACTCTACAGAAATGCTAGTGAATTTCAGTGTTAATTTTTGTATCATGTTACTTTGCTGAATTCATTTATTATTTATAACATTTTTGTGACGTCCTTAGGATTTCTACTTATGCAATCATGTCACATGTGAACATAGATAATTCTACTTCCATTTTTCATATTTGAATGTTGGTGTTATGCATTCATTCAAATTATTTTTTTACATGTCTTTGCTGACAGCCATGTCTAAAACTCCATGTACTATTGCTTAGAAGTGGTAAAAACCAGTATTCTTACATGCTTCCTGAAGTCAAAGGAAATATTTTCCATGTTTCACCAATGACTGAGATGTTGGCTATGGGTTTTACATGTATGGCATTATTATGTCATGATAATTTCCCTCAAATGTAATTTGTCAGGTGATTTTAGCATGAAAAGGTGTTTAATTTTTTCAACTCTTTCTTCTATTAACTGACATGAACATGTTTTCTCCCCTTTATTCTGTTAACGTGTGTGCTATCCAGATGCATTTTCCTAGGGGGAAGCATTCTTGCATTCGAAAAATAAATCCCACTAGTTCATATGTATAATTCTTATTATATGCTGCTGCTGCTGCTGCTAAGTCGCTTCAGTCGTGTCCAAGTCTGTGTGACCCCATAGATGGCAGCCCACCAGGCTCTGCCGTCCCTGGGATTCTCCAGGCAAGAACACTGAAGTGGGTTGTCATAGATAGCTATAAATGATTATTATCTAAAAAGATATATATGCACTTCCAACTTCTGCTCAGGCTTCCAGAATCCTGGTAGGGTGGCAGGTGATGGCCAGGACATAGCACTGAACCACAGAGATTTATGCTTCTTATTAGTCATTGATGACTGATACTACTGCTCCATGAGTGTTGTTTCACACAGTCAATGACTGTCTGACTTAGACCTGCATCCACCCATCTCCTGCCTCTGTTTCTCACCCTCTACTCCTTCCTTCTGAGATTCACTCACTTCTTCCTTAAATACACCCTTCCTCATTCTCAGTGAGAGCCTAAGAGAGGCAAACACTTGTAGTCTTTTTCATCTGAAAATATTATTAATTCGTTTTTATTCCTGAGTGAGAGTTTGTGTGTTAGTAGATCAATCATGTCTGACTGTTTGCGACCTCATGAACTGTAGCTCAGCAGGCTCTTCTGTCCATGGAATTTTCCTGTAGGTTGCCATTTCCTTCCCCAGGGGATCTTCCCAACCCAGGGATTAAAGCTGGGTCTCCTGCATTGCAGGCAGGTAGTTTAGAATGAAAAATTCAGACTGTTTCTGCACAAGAAACCACAGAGCCCCATAGGGCCACCAGAGGGCACTGTCAGACTTAGACCTGCATCCACCCATCTTCTGCCTCTGTGTTTTTCTGCTAATGACAAACACACTGTCATGTTTAAAAGGGCCCCTTCCTATTTAGTCTTCATCAGGAAGTGGCAACGGATTCCAGTATTCCTGCCTGGAGAATTCCGTGGACATGGGAGCTTGGTGGGCTACAGCCCATGGGGTCACAAAGAGTCGGACATGACTGAGTCACACACACACACACACACACACACACACACACACACACACACAGAACATGTTTTGGAAAAAGTCAAATCCAGGACAAGTAAAAATGCAAGGTGAGCCAGTCACTGGAAGTTTTCCCTTGTGACACATTAAAAGATTTAAAGTCTCTGTCTAAACCCCCTATTTCTGTCCACCTCTGTCCCCTCCTTTCTTCATTCATCTATAAATATCTGTCTATGAAAAATTTTCACAATCTATGTAATGTGTGAGGGATATTTTTTCAATCATGTTTCCCCTTCTTTCTCATGTGAATCTTTGGGTGGCGCTCTGTTTATGAGATCTAATCCCTTAAATCTGTTTGTCACTACCACTGTATAATTGTGAGGGATTTGATTGTAGGTCATATCTGAATGGTCTAGTGGTTTTCTCTAATTTCTTGAATTTAAGCCTGAACTTTGCAATAGGAGCTCATGATCTGAGCCACAATCAGCTCCCAGTCTTGTTTTTGCTGACTATGTAGAGCTTCTCCGTCTTCGGCTGCAAAGAATATAATAAATCTGATTTTTGTATTGACCACCTGGTGATGTCCATGGATAGAGACATCTCTTGTGTTGTAGTTAAAGGGTGTTTTCTATGACCAGCATGTTATCTTGACAAAACTCTGTTAGTCTTGGCCCTGCTTCATTTTGCACTACAAGGCCAAACATGCCTATTATTCTGGGTATCACTTGACATCCTCCTTTTGCATTCCAATCCTGTATGATGAAAATGACATCTTTTCCTTTCCTTTTTTTTTTTTTTTTTTTTTTTTTAGTTCTAGGAGGTCTTGTAGGTCTTCATAGAACCGGTCAACTTCAGCATCTTTGACAGTAGTGTTTGGGGAGTAGACTAGGATTACTGTGATATTGAATGGTTTGCCTTGGAAATGAAGAGAGGTCACTCTGCTGTTTATGAGACTGCACCCAAGTGCTGCATTTTGGACTCTTTTGTTGACTACAAGGCCTACTCCATTTCTTCTAAGGGATTCTTGCCCACAGTAGTAGATATAATGGTCATCTGAATTAAATTCACTCATTCCAGTCCATTTTAGTTCACTGATTCCTAAGATGTCGATGTTCACTCTTGCCATCTTCTGCTTGATCACATCCAATTTACCTTGATTCATGATCCTAACATTTCAGGTTCCTATGCAATACTGTTCTTTACTGCGTGGGACTTTACTTTCACCACCAGACACATTCACAACTGAGCATCATTTCTGCTTTGGCCCAGCCACTTCTTTCTCTCTGGAGGTGTTAGGAGTTACCCTCTACTCTTCCCCAATTTAGCACACTGGATGCCTTCTGACCTGGGGGGCTCATCTTGCAGTGTCATATCTTTTTATCTTTTCTTACTATTTATGATGTTCTCCAGACAAGAATACTGAAGTTGGTTGCCATTTCATCTCCTATTGGACCACTTTTTGTCAGCACTCTTCATTCTGACCCATCCATCTTGGATGACTCTGTATATCATGGCTGATGGCTTCGTGAGTTGTGAAAATCCCTTCATCACTACAAGGCTGTGATCCATGCCAGTACCAAACTGTTCTGATTACTATAGCTTTGCAGTAAGTTTTGGAATCAGTAACAGTATTCTCCCATATTACATTTTCTTCTTGTGATTGTTTGGCTATTTTTGGGTATATTAGTTGTAAAGTGTTTTAGGATAGGCATTTGGGTTTAGGGTGGAGTTTTGATCAGGATTGCATTGGAATTGTAAATTGCAATGGTTAGTATTGGGATCTTAGCATCTTATATAATTCTTCCAGTGAATGAAAACAGGATTTGTGTCATTTAATGACTTCACAAAGTTTGACATTTCACTGTGCAAGTCTTCACTACTTTTGTTAAGTTAATCACTAAGCAGTTTATTCATTCTGAAACAATTGTAAACAAAACTATTTTCTTAATTTCCTTTCACTTTGATCATTAGTGTACAGAAGTGCCACTGATTTTCAGCATTGACTTTGGTGAATGTTCTGTTACTTTGCTGAATTAATTTTTTATTTATAACATTATTTTTTGTGGCATACTTAGGAACTCTACATTTCAGACCATGTCATGGGTGGGCATAGATAATTCTACCTCTTTTCAGATTGAAATGTCACTGATTTATCTGTCAGTCTGTATGTCTATCTTTCCTGACTGTTATGGCTAAGACTCTCAGTGCTGTGTTGCATAGAAGTGGCAAAACCTAGCATTCTTATGTGTTTCCTAATCGCAAAGGAAAAATTTTCAGCCTTCATCACGAGCTGTGATGTTGGCTGTGAGTTTCACTTGTCTGTGTGTAGTCAGTTGTGTCCAACTCTTCAAAACCTTTTGCACTGTAGCCCACCAGGCTCCTCTTTCCATGGGACTCGCTAGTCAAGGATAGCAGAGTAGGTTGATGTTTCGTTCTCTAGGAGATCTTCCTGATCCAGGGATCGGACCTCTGCCTCTTGCAACTTCTGCTTGGCAGGCAGATTCTTTACTGCTGAGCCATCAGGGACTTTTACTTTATGGTGGTAGTTTCCTTCAAGTGTTATTTGTCAAGTTTTTCTTTTTTTTTCATGAAAAGGTTTTGAAGTTTTTAAATTTCTCTCTCTGCATTAATTGAGATCATGGTCTTTTGATGCGTTATGTGAATGTGGTGCATTGCTTGCTTGCTTGCTTGCTTGCTTAGGCGCTTCAGGCGTGTCCAACTCTGTGCAACCCCCATGGACAGCAGCCCACCGGGCTCCTCTGTCCACAGGATTCTCTAGGCATGAACACTGGAGTGGGTTGCCATTTCCTTCTCCAACGTTGTGCATGATACCAATGCAGTTTACTATGTTGAAGTATTCTTGCATTCCAGGAAAAATCCCAGTTGTGTATACTGTACAATTCTTATTATATGAATTGTTATAAATGATTACATATATATGTATATACATATATGTATATGTACACACACATGCTCACAACTTCAGCTCTGGCTTCCTAAACCCTGGTAGAGTGGCAGGTGGCCAAGACGCAGCACTGGACCGCAGAATTTAATGCTTCTAATTTCTCCTGATCATTATCACTACTGATCCATGGGTGTTGTTTCACACAGTCAGTGACTATCTGACTTAGACCAGCATCTGCCCATCTCCTGCCCCCATGTCTCACTGCACCCCTTCCTTCTGGGACTCACTCAAACTGCTTCCTTCCTCACTCTCATTGAGAGACTGAGAGAGGCAAATGCTCGTAGTCTGAAAATGTTTTCATCTGAAAATTTTCTTATTTGCTTTTATTCTTTTTTTTTTTTTTTAGTTCTTTTTCTTTTTTTTTTTTTTTTTTTATTTTTATTAGTTGGAGGCTAATTTCTTTACATCATTACAGTAGCTTTTGTCATACATTGAAATGAATTAACCATGGATTTACATGTATTCCCCATCCCGGTCCTCCCTCCCATCTCCCTCTCCACCCGATCCCTCTGGGTCTTCCCAGTGCACCAGGCCTGAGCACTTGTCTCATGCACCCAACCTGGGCTGGTGATCTGTTTCACCCTAGATAATATACATGTTTCAATGCTGTTCTCTTGAAACATCCCACCCTCGCCTTCTCCCAGAGTCCACAAGTCTGTTCTATACATCTGAGTCTCTTTTTCTGTTTTGCATATAGGGTTACCGTTACCATCTTTCTATATTCCATATATATGTGTTAGACAGTATGCTTTTATTCTTGAGTGATAGTTTAGAATGAAAAATCTACAGACCGTTTCTGTGATGTTTCCTTTGGCATCTGAAGCTGTTTTTCCCTTGTGTTCCCTGCTTCATTATGACTGGTGACTGGTCTACTGTTGGGTCTCACTTGGTCTGCCTTCCCTGCCCTGTGACAAAGTCTCCAATTGTCTCTAATATTCCAGTGTCCATTAATATAGGGTGAGGTTTGAGGAACCTCCATACTGTTCTCCATTATGGGTGTGTTTCATAGTGTCTTATTCATTGACGGTTCCAATAGTGTCTTTTAGGACGTTAACAGATTTATAGGAATTTCTTTTATAAGGTAGTCAAACTATTCTATTTCATGAAGCACTTGAGGTCTAATCCTCCCATGGGAGTCTCTGCTGACCCTCGTTCATGGTGCCATAAAGGCATGTTTTGCTGATACTGGATCTTTGCTGGTATGTAGGGTTTGATATGTATATAAATATGTTTTTTTTTTGTTTATTTTGCCTATGTGAGGAGCTAAAAATTTCTACCTGTTGCCATTTATGTTAAGTGTTATTTTGGTTTTCAGTCAGGAAAGGATTTTTTATTTTCTCAAATGCATTCCAGGGCCTATGGAAAAGAACATTTAGAATTCTTCTTAAGTATCATTTCCTTCATGATCTTTCCAACACAAAGATGTCACTTATCACTCCAGTTAACATAAAACATCCCCCACTCCCTGCCTTCACCCTCTTCCTTTGCTTAGTTATATCCATAGCAATTATAATCAGACACTGGCTGCCTGAATCAGAGGCTGTTTTATTCCATCTGGGTTGCTGTCACAAATACGATAGATGAAGTAGCATATGAACAGCAGAAATTTACTTCTTAACAGTTATAGGTGCTGATAAGTCCAAGATCATGGTGAATGCGGATTCCATGACTAGGGAGGAACCACTTTCTGGTTCCTAGGAGGATTGTTTTCAGTGCACTCCCACCTGTCAGAAGAGGGGAGGGGCTCTGCCAGGCCTGTTTTGCAAGAGCATTCTTCTTCCCTGCGGGCTCTGCCTTCAGACTTAATCACATCCACTAGCCCCACCTCCTCATAATATCACCTTAGTGGTTAATATTCCAGCATATGAATGACTCCTGAGGGCCCTGCACATACTCAGTACAGGAAGAGAGGAGCCCACACCTGCCCCTTTCGTGGGAGGGCTCCACGCATGCACGGTGCAGGGGCTAAATGAGGTCCCACTGCTCTTTGAGGTCTTTTGTATATGTCACTGATTTTTATCTGTCTCATCTATGTTGAAAACATATTTTCACATCTGTCACTTACTATAACCTCATTGGTGTCCTTTTTCCTTTATGGCAACTGTGCTTCACTTTGTTTTTCCAATAAAAACTTGAATTTTTTAAAATTTATTTAGCAAGATTGAAGTTGCACAGAGCAATCGTTCAACCTAAGACTAGAAGGGAAAATTTTACACATTGGAAATGAAGGATGAATTAAACATGGAAAACCTAAAAGTACCAATTGGAAAATACATACTGTGCTTCATTGGTACAACTAAATGCTGGGTTTTGGAAAAGGAAAGTATTATTTTTCTATATGGAAATAAATGAACCCTGTGAAGCCAATAAAAAAAAAAAAAGTGTATTATGAATAAAACTGGAAACTTGTATAAAACAGAATTATGTAATGATACTGAGCAATTTCATACCTATAAATTTGATATGATAGGCTACATGAATAATTCACTGAACAACAAAAATTACCAAATTTCAATCTAGAGTAGACAGAAACTTCAAACAGACGACTTACGTAAAATTTTTTTAACAGTTGCTCACACATTCATTTAGGAATGGCCTGAGGATCTAATTCCTTTGAACCGTTGGAAAACTGCAATTTATTCTATGAAGGTACTTTTACCCTTCCCTTAGCATCAAAAAAAAAAAAAAAAAATCCCCATTTTTAGAACTGTGCCTTGTTTAAGTTTAAAACGTACATGTGAAAACTCCTGACAACACAGAGCTTATTTATTTTATACATAGAAGTTTGTGTCTCTTAATCCTTTAACACATCTTGTCTCTCTACTCCTCACCACTAACAACTACGTGTTTGTTCCTTAAATCTGTGAGTGTGTTTCTGTTTGATTACTTAGTGTTTCAGTTTTTATTATTTATTTATTTAGTCCCTGCCACATAGCTTGCAGGATTCTAGTTCCCCAAGCAGGGAGCAAACCCAGGCCCCCTGCAGTGCGTGTGTGCAGTCCTAACCACGAGATCACCAGGGATTTGACTGTATTCTTTTCTAGAGTCCAGAAATAAATGATAACATACAGTAAGTATTTGTATGTTTCTGATTTATTTCACTAAGCATAATATTCTCCAGATCCATCCATGTTTTACAAATCGCAAATTTTCACTCTTTTCTGTAGGTGAGTGGTATTCCATTGTGTGTGTGTGTGTGTAATTTATTTTAATCAACTCATATGCTGCTGGGCATTTAGATTGCTTCCATATCTTGGCTATTGTAAATAATGTGGTACAAATATTGGAGTCCATGTATATTTTTGAATGAGTGTTTTTATTTGCTTCAGATATGTATACCTAGGAGTGAAAATGCTGGATCATGAGGTAATTTTAGTTTTTGATTTTTGAAGACCCTCCATGCTGTTTTGCATACTGGCTGTACCATTCTACCTTCCCACCAACAGCGTCTAAAAGTTCCTTTTCCTCCACATACTCCTCAGCATGTTATTTCTGATTTTTTTGATGATAGCATGTGGTCAGTGATACTGCATTGCAGTTTGAATTTGCATTTTTTTTTTGTGATTTAGAATATTGAGCATCTTTTCATGTGCCTGTTGATCATTTGTATATCTTCCTTGAAAGAATGTCTATTTAGATTTCTGCACTTTCACAAACGAGATATATTTTGTTTGCTATGAAGTTGTATGAGTTCTTTTTTAGTTTAATTTTTATTTTATACTAGAGAATAGTTGATTTACAATATGGTATTATTTTCAGGTAAACAACAAAGTGATTGAGTTATATATATTCATAGGTCTATTCTTTTCAGATTCTTTTCCCGTATAAGTTACTACAGAATATTGTGGAGAGTTCCCTGTGCTATACAGTAGGTCCTTGTTGATTATTTTACATATAGTAGTGTCTGTGTATTCATCTCAACCTGCTAATTTATTCTTCCCTTCACTTGTCCCATTTGGTAATCGTAAATTTGCTTTTAAAATTTGTGCATCAATTTCTATTTTGTGAATAAATTCATGTGTATCACTTTTTTAGAGTCTACATATTAGCAGTATCACAAGATATTTGTTTTTCTCTGTCGACTGACTTCACTTCTAAGATCATCTGCAGGTCCATCCAAGTTGCTGCAAATGGCAGCATTTCATTTTTTTTTATGGCTCAGTAGTATTCCATTGTGGATATGCACCACATCTTTATCCATTTGGCAGTGAACATTTAGGTTGCTTCCACATCTTAGGCATCGTAACTTGTAGTGCATTATCTTTTGAGTTTACAGCTTTCTCCCAATATATGTCAGGGAGTAGGATTGCTGTATCATGAGGTAGTCTTATTTTTTTAAAAGCCTTCATAGTGTTTTCCATACTGGCTACACCAATTTACATTCCCTCCAACAGTGTTCAAGTATTTCTTTTTCTCCACATCCTTGCCAACATTTATTTGTGTTCTTCTTGATGATGGCTATTTTGGTAGATGTGAGGGGTAACTTCTGTTGGTGTGGATTTGCATTTCTTTGATGATTACAGATGTAAAGCATCTTTTCCTGTGCCTGTTGCCATTTGTATGTCTTCTTTGGAAAAAATGTCTATTGAGACCTTTGGCCCTTTTTTAAATGAAGGTGGTATTCTTTCTTTGCTATTCAGTTGTATGAATTCTTTATATATTATAGATACTAGCCCCTTACAAAATGTATGAATTATAAATGTTTTCTCCCATTTCATTTCATTTCTCTCTGTTTTATTTTGTTGACCTCGCCTATAATTCCAATTGTTACCTTTTCCTTTTTTGTGTGTGTGTTTAGAATCAGATCCAAAAATCATTTCTGAGACAGCTGTTAAAGTGTTTTCTACCTGTTTTTTTTTTTGTTTGTTTTTGTTTGTTTTTTTTTTTCTAGTTCTGTGGTTTCAGGTCTTCTACTCAAGGCTTAATGCATTTTGAGTTCAGTTCTCTGCATATTGTAAGATACTGGTCGAATTTGGTTGTTTTGCATGTAAGTGTCCAGTTTTCCCAGCATCATTTATAGCAGAGACTTTTCTTATGTACCTTTTATATTTTTGGCTTGTTTGTTTGTGGAGAAGGGAATGGCAAACCACTTCAGTATTCTTGCCTTGAGAATCCCAGGAGCAGTATGAAAAGCAAAAAGATATGATACTGAAAGATGAACTCCCAAGGTCAGTAGGTGCTCAATATGCTACTGGAGAAATAACTTCAGAAAGAATGAAGAGATGGCGCCAACGTAAAATCAATGCTCAGTTCTGGATATGACTGGTGGTGTGAGTAAAGTGTGATGTGATAAAGAACAGTATTGCATAGGAAGCTGGAATGTTAGGTCCATGAATCCAGGTAAATTGAAAGTGGTCAAACAGGAGATGGCAAGTGTGGACATTTACATTGTAGGGATTGGTGAACTCAAATGGACTGGAATGGGTGAATTTAATTCAAATGACCATTACATCTAATACTGTGGGCAAGAATCCCTTAGAAGAAATGGAGTCGCAATGATTGTCAGCAAAAGAGTCTGAAATGGTGTGCTTGGGTGTAATCTCCAAAATGACAGAGTGATTTAAGGACAGGAACATAAAGGCCACAACAGATGGGATGATCAAGTCTGTGTGGCAGACAACATTCTGTGAGCACCAGTTTGTCCCTGGGCCTCTGTGTGTCTAGCCTGAGATGCGAGCCTGTTGGGCTGTGAGCCCCGTGAAGGCAGCTGTGTCATCACATCCTGTACTGTGGTTATGTGTGTGCACAGTGGGGCCAGGCGATGTTGAGCATGTCAACCCAGCTCCAGCCTCTGCCAACCTTAATGTCTTTTGTCACAGTGTCTTGATCTATTTGGCCAAAGCTGAGACCCCTCTCATTAGATTTGCTTTGGAAATTAGAAACCCTGAGATCTTAGGAAGCTGTTACCTATTCCTCCTTACAGGGGCAGTTTTCTTCTGGCCTACCAAAGTGAGCACTGGGATACACCCACACATGAATAGTCACACTGACAAACTGGACTGTGGTTTGGGATCAGAAGAGGGACAGATATGAGGAAGGTAATAAGAATAATATACAGGGGTTGGAGGCACTGATTGCCTGAGACACAATTCCCACATGTTCCACGTCTTGTCCCACCTATGTGTGAGGACATCCCTAGAAGTCCATGTGGGCATCATCCCCGGTGTGCAGGTCAGACACCGACAGGCTTTGAGAGACAGGGACTCATCCAGGATGGAGGAAAAGCAGGAAATGGATGGTGAGTCTGGGCCCAGGTCTGTCAACTCAGAGTTGCACACACAGCCTGCGTGGGAGCTGTGTGGAGTGCTGTGTGTTGCAAATGTGTGAGGCTCGGGGCTACGTGGATGAGGAATGAGTGGTCAGTACCCGGAGGGCTACATGCAGGGGTGTCAACTATCAATCCATGGAAGGGGCCCCGGGGTGGTGAAGTCACTTCCTTAAGAGCAGACCCTAACAGAAGTCGGAACCCTGTAACCAGGCACCCACCTTCTAGCAACAGCACCACAGCCTGTTGTGTCTCACTTGGATGGAGAGTCTTCATCCAGAAGGATGTTCTCCAGCTGTGTCTCAACTGGCCAGGGCCTCTGCTTCAGGAAACCCTGGAGGGAGAGGTTTTTCAGATGTTTCAGGTTGTTCAGGTCTCAACCTGGATGCCTCTGGTCCTTTACCAGGAGGTCACCAAAGGTAATCCCAGTCAACCTAGAGCTGGCCACACCAGGCCTGGCCGCCACTGGGAGCCCTCCCTGGGCAACGCCAGCTGCCCTCTTCTCTATATGCAGAGAAGTGGGGCTTGAGGGGAGGTT
>JAJLRB010001369.1:0-21547 GCA_020976825.1 Odocoileus hemionus | reverse complement strand
TGATATTGAATGGTTTGCCTTGGAAATGAAGAGAGGTCACTCTGCTGTTTATGAGACTGCACCCAAGTGCTGCATTTTGGACTCTTTTGTTGACTACAAGGCCTACTCCATTTCTTCTAAGGGATTCTTGCCCACAGTAGTAGATATAATGGTCATCTGAATTATTATTTTTTTTTATTAGTTGGAGGCTAATTACTTTACATCATTACAGTAGTTTTTGTTATACATTGAAATGAATTAGCCATGGATTTACATGTATTCCCCATCCCAGTCCCCCCTCCCACCTCCCTCTCCACCTGATCCCTCTGGGTCTTCCCAGTGCACCAGGCCCAAGCACTTGCCTCATGTACCCATCCTGGGCTGGTTATCTGTTTCACCCTAGATAATATACATGTTTCAATGCTGTTCTCTTGAAACATCCCACCCTCGCCTTCTCCCAGAGTCCACAAGTCTGTTCTATACAACTGAGTCTCTTTTTCTGTTTTGCATATAGGGTTATAATTACCATATTTCTAAAGTCCATATATATGTGTTAGTATACTGTAATGGTCTTTATCTTTCTGGCTTACTTCGCTCTGTATAATGGGCTCCAGTTTCATCCATCTCATTAGAACTGATTCAAATGAATTCTTTTTAATGGCTGAGTAATATTCCATGGTGTATATGTACCACAGCTTCCTCATCCATTCGTCTGCTGATGGGCATCTGGGTTGCTTCCATGTCCTGGCTATTATAAACAGTGCTGCGATGAACATTGGGGTGCAGGTGTCTCTTTCAGATCTGGTTTCCTTGGTGTGTATGCCCAGAAGTGGGATTGCTGGGTCATATGGCAGTTCTATTTCCAGCTTTTTAAGAAATCTCCACACTGTTTTCCATAGTGGCTGTACTAGTTTGCATTCCCACCAGCAGTGTAAGAGGGTTCCCTTTTCTCCACACCCTCTCCAGCATTTGTTGCTTGTAGACTTTTGGATAGCAGCCATCCTGACTGGCGTATAATGGTACCTCATTGTGGTTTTGATTTGCATTTCTCTGATAATGAGTGATGTTGAGCATCTTTTCATGTGTTTGTTAGCCATCTGTATGTCCTCCTTGGAGAAATGTCTGTTTAGTTCTTTGGCCCATTTTTTGATTGGGTCATTTATTTTTCTGGAGTTGAGCTGGAGGAGTTGCTTGTATATTTTTGAGATTAATCCTTTGTCTGTTGCTTCATTTGCTATTATTTTCTCCCAATCTGAGGGCTGTCTTTTCACCTTGCTGATAGTTTCCTTTGTTGTGCAAAAGCTTTTAAGTTTCATTAGGTCCCATTTGTTTATTTTTGCTTTTATTTCTGAAATTCTGGGATGTGAAAGCATTTCCCCTGAAATCAGGAACAAGACAAGGGTGCCCACTCTCAGCACTACTATTCAACATAGTTTTGGAAGTTTTGGCCACAGCAATCAGGGCAGAAAAAGAAGTAAAAGGAATCCAGATAGGAAAAGAAGAAGTGAAACTCTCTCTGTTTGCAGATGACATGATCCTCTACGTAGAAAACCCTAAAGACTCTACCAGAAAATTACTAGAGCTAATCAATGAATACAGTAAAGTTGCAGGATATAAAATTAACACACAGAAATCTCTTGCATTCCTATACACTAACAATGAGAAAACAGAAAGAGAAATTAAGGAAACAATACCATTCACCATCGCAACAAAAAGAATAAAATACTTAGGAGTATATCTACCTAAAGAAACAAAAGACTTATACATAGAAAACTATAAAACACTGATGAAAGAAATCAAAGAGGACACAAACAGATGGAGAAATATACCGTGTTCATGGATTGGAAGAATCAATATTGTCAAAATGGCTATACTACCCAAAGCAATCTATAGATTCAATGCAATCCCTATCAAACTACCAACAGTATTTTTCACAGAACTAGAACAAATAATTTCACAATTTGTATGGAAATACAAAAAACCTCGAATAGCCAAAGTAATCCTGAGAAAGAAGAATGGAACTGGAGGAATCAATCTGCCTGACTTCAGACTATACTACAAAGCCACAGTCATCAAGACAGTATGGTACTGGCACAATGGTCATCTGAATTAAATTCACTCATTCCAGTCCATTTTAGTTCACTGATTCCTAAGATGTCGATGTTCACTCTTGCCATCTTCTGCTTGACCACATCCAATTTACCTTGATTCATGATCCTAACATTTCAGGTTCCTATGCAATACTGTTCTTTACTGCGTGGGACTTTACTTTCACCACCAGACACATTCACAACTGAGCATCATTTCTGCTTTGGCCCAGCCACTTCTTTCTCTCTGGAGGTGTTAGGAGTTACCCTCTACTCTTCCCCAATTTAGCACACTGGATGCCTTCTGACCTGGGGGGCTCATCTTGCAGTGTCATATCTTTTTATCTTTTCTTACTATTTATGATGTTCTCCAGACAAGAATACTGAAGTTGGTTGCCATTTCATCTCCTAGTGGACCACTTTTTGTCAGCACTCTTCATTCTGACCCATCCATCTTGGATGACTCTGTATATCATGGCTGATGGCTTCGTGAGTTGTGAAAATCCCTTCATCACTACAAGGCTGTGATCCATGCCAGTACCAAACTGTTCTGATTACTATAGCTTTGCAGTAAGTTTTGGAATCAGTAACAGTATTCTCCCATATTACATTTTCTTCTTGTGATTGTTTGGCTATTTTGGGTATATTAGTTGTAAAGTGTTTTAGGATAGGCATTTGGGTTTAGGGTGGAGTTTTGATCAGGATTGCATTGGAATTGTAAATTGCAATGGTTAGTATTGGGATCTTAGCAATAATTCTTCCAGTGAATGAAAACAGGATTTGTGTCATTTAATGACTTCACAAAGTTTGACATTTCACTGTGCAAGTCTTCACTACTTTTGTTAAGTTAATCACTAAGCAGTTTATTCATTCTGAAACAATTGTAAACAAAACTATTTTCTTAATTTCCTTTCACTTTGATCATTAGTGTACAGAAGTGCCACTGATTTTCAGCATTGACTTTGGTGAATGTTCTGTTACTTTGCTGAATTAATTTTTTATTTATAACATTATTTTTTGTGGCATACTTAGGAACTCTACATTTCAGACCATGTCATGGGTGGGCATAGATAATTCTACCTCTTTTCAGATTGAAATGTCACTGATTTATCTGTCAGTCTGTATGTCTATCTTTCCTGACTGTTATGGCTAAGACTCTCAGTGCTGTGTTGCATAGAAGTGGCAAAACCTAGCATTCTTATGTGTTTCCTAATCGCAAAGGAAAAATTTTCAGCCTTCATCACGAGCTGTGATGTTGGCTGTGAGTTTCACTTGTCTGTGTGTAGTCAGTTGTGTCCAACTCTTCAAAACCTTTTGCACTGTAGCCCACCAGGCTCCTCTTTCCATGGGACTCGCTAGTCAAGGATAGCAGAGTAGGTTGATGTTTCGTTCTCTAGGAGATCTTCCTGATCCAGGGATCGGACCTCTGCCTCTTGCAACTTCTGCTTGGCAGGCAGATTCTTTACTGCTGAGCCATCAGGGACTTTTACTTTATGGTGGTAGTTTCCTTCAAGTGTTATTTGTCAAGTTTTTCTTTTTATTTTTTTTAAATTTTTTTTTTTCATTTAGTTTTTCTTTTTTTTAAATTTTTTTCATACATTGAAATGAATTAGCCATGGAAAATTCCCCATCCCAGTTTTCTCCACCCCGAAGTTTTCATGCAAATTTCTGTTCTCTCTGCATTAATGAGATCATGGTTTTTTGATGCGTTATGTGAATGTGGTGCATTGCTTGCTTGCTTGCTTGCTTGCTTAAGGCGCTTCTTGCTTGCTTGCTAGGCGCTTCAGGCGTGTCCAACTCTGTGCAACCCCCATGGACAGCAGCCCACCGGGCTCCTCTGTCCACAGGATTCTCTAGGCATGAACACTGGAGTGGGTTGCCATTTCCTTCTCCAACGTTGTGCATGATACCAATGCAGTTTACTATGTTGAAGTATTCTTGCATTCAGGAAAATCCCAGTTGTGTATACTGTACAATTCTTATTATATGAATTGATATAAATGATTACATATATATGTATATACATATATGTATATGTACACACACATGCTCACAACTTCAGCTCTGGCTTCCTAAACCCTGGTAGAGTGGCAGGTGGCCAAGACGCAGCACTGGACCGCAGAATTTAATGCTTCTAATTTCTCCTGATCATTATCACTACTGATCCATGGGTGTTGTTTCACACAGTCAGTGACTATCTGACTTAGACCAGCATCTGCCCATCTCCTGCCCCCATGTCTCACTGCACCCCTTCCTTCTGGGACTCACTCAAACTGCTTCCTTCCTCACTCTCATTGAGAGACTGAGAGAGGCAAATGCTCGTAGTCTGAAAATGTTTTCATCTGAAAATTTTCTTATTTGCTTTTATTCTTTTTTTTTTTTTTACTTTAGTTCTTTTTCTTTTTTTTTTTTTCATTTATTTTTATTAGTTGGAGGCTAATTTCTTTACATCATTACAGTAGTTTTTGTCATACATTGAAATGAATTAACCATGGATTTACATGTATTCCCCATCCCGGTCCCCCCTCCCATCTCCCTCTCCACCCGATCCCTCTGGGTCTTCCCAGTGCACCAGGCCCGAGCACTTGTCTCATGCACCCAACCTGGGCTGGTGATCTGTTTCACCCTAGATAATATACATGTTTCAATGCTGTTCTCTTGAAACATCCCACCCTCGCCTTCTCCCAGAGTCCACAAGTCTGTTCTATACATCTGAGTCTCTTTTTCTGTTTTGCATATAGGGTTACCGTTACCATCTTTCTATATTCCATATATATGTGTTAGACAGTATGCTTTTATTCTTGAGTGATAGTTTAGAATGAAAAATCTACAGACCGTTTCTGTGATGTTTCCTTTGGCATCTGAAGCTGTTTTTCCCTTGTGTTCCCTGCTTCATTATGACTGGTGACTGGTCTACTGTTGGGTCTCACTTGGTCTGCCTTCCCTGCCCTGTGACAAAGTCTCCAATTGTCTCTAATATTCCAGTGTCCATTAATATAGGGTGAGGTTTGAGGAACCTCCATACTGTTCTCCATTATGGGTGTGTTTCATAGTGTCTTATTCATTGACGGTTCCAATAGTGTCTTTTAGGACGTTAACAGATTTATAGGAATTTCTTTTATAAGGTAGTCAAATTATTCTATTTCATGAAGCACTTGAGGTCTAATCCTCCCATGGGAGTCTCTGCTGACCCTCGTTCATGGTGCCATAAAGGCATGTTTTGCTGATACTGGATCCTTGCTGGTATGTAGGGTTTGATATGTATATAAATATGTTTTTTTTTTTTGTTTATTTTGCCTATGTGAGGAGCTAAAAATTTCTACCTGTTGCCATTTATGTTAAGTGTTATTTTGGTTTTCAGTCAGGAAAGGATTTTTTATTTTTCTCAAATGCATTCCAGGGCCTATGGAAAAAGAACATTTAGAATTCTTCTTAAGTATCATTTCCTTCATGATCTTTCCAACACAAAGATGTCACTTATCACTCCAGTTAAAATAAAACATCCCCCACTCCCTGCCTTCACCCTCTTCCTTTGCTTAGTTATATCCATAGCAATTATAATCAGACACTGGCTGCCTGAATCAGAGGCTGTTTTATTCCATCTGGGTTGCTGTCACAAATACGATAGATGAAGTAGCATATGAACAGCAGAAATTTACTTCTTAACAGTTATAGGTGCTGATAAGTCCAAGATCATGGTGAATGCGGATTCCATGACTAGGGAGGAACCACTTTCTGGTTCCTAGGAGGATTGTTTTCAGTGCACTCCCACCTGTCAGAAGAGGGGAGGGGCTCTGCCAGGCCTGTTTTGCAAGAGCATTCTTCTTCCCTGCGGGCTCTGCCTTCAGACTTAATCACATCCACTGGCCCCACCTCCTCATAATATCACCTTAGTGGTTAATATTCCAGCATATGAATGACTCCTGAGGGCCCTGCACATACTCAGTACAGTACAGGAAGAGAGGAGCCCACACCTGCCCCTTTCCTGGGAGGGCTCCACGCATGCACGGTGCAGGGGCTAAATGAGGACCCACTGCTCTTTGAGGTCTTTTGTATATGTCACTGATTTTTATCTGTCTCATCTATGTTGAAAACATATTTTCACATCTGTCACTTACTATAACCTCATTGGTGTCCTTTTTCCTTTATGGCAACTGTGCTTCACTTTGTTTTTCCAATAAAAACTTGAATTTTTTAAAATTTATTTAGCAAGATTGAAGTTGCACAGAGCAATCGTTCAACCTAAGACTAGAAGGGAAAATTTTACACATTGGAAATGAAGGATGAATTAAACATGGAAAACCTAAAAGTACCAATTGGAAAATACATACTGTGCTTCATTGGTACAACTAAATGCTGGGTTTTGGAAAAGGAAAGTATTATTTTTCTATATGGAAATAAATGAACCCTGTGAAGCCAATAAAAAAAAAAAAAAGTGTATTATGAATAAAACTGGAAAACTTGTATAAAACAGAATTATGTAATGATACTGAGCAATTTCATACCTATAAATTTGATATGATAGGCTACATGAATAATTCACTGAACAACAAAAATTACCAAATTTCAATCTAGAGTAGACAGAAACTTCAAACAGACCACTTACGTAAAATTATTTTAACAGTTGCTCACACATTCATTTAGGATGGCCTGAGGATCTAATTCCTTTGAACCGTTGGAAAACTGCAATTTATTCTATGAAGGTACTTTTACCCTTCCCTTAGCATCAAAAAAAAAAAAAAAAAAAAAAAAAAAATTTTTAGAACTGTGCCTTGTTTAAGTTTAAAACGTACATGTGAAAACTCCTGACAACACAGAGCTTATTTATTTTATACATAGAAGTTTGTGTCTCTTAATCCTTTAACCCATCTTGTCTCTCTACTCCTCACCACTAACAACTACGTGTTTGTTCCTTAAATCTGTGAGTGTGTTTCTGTTTGATTACTTAGTGTTTCAGTTTTTTTTTTATTATTTTTTTATTTATTTAGTCCCTGCCACATAGCTTGCAGGATTCTAGTTCCCCAAGCAGGGAGCAAACCCAGGCCCCCTGCAGTGCGTGTGTGCAGTCCTAACCACGAGATCACCAGGGATTTGACTGTATTCTTTTCTAGAGTCCAGAAATAAATGATAACATACAGTAAGTATTTGTATGTTTCTGATTTATTTCACTAAGCATAATATTCTCCAGATCCATCCATGTTTTACAAATCGCAAATTTTCACTCTTTTCTGTAGGTGAGTGGTATTCCATTGTGTGTGTGTGTGTGTGTAATTTATTTTAATCAACTCATATGCTGCTGGGCATTTAGATTGCTTCCATATCTTGGCTATTGTAAATAATGTGGTACAAATATTGGAGTCCATGTATATTTTTGAATGAGTGTTTTTATTTGCTTCAGATATGTATACCTAGGAGTGAAAATGCTGGATCATGAGGTAATTTTAGTTTTTGATTTTTGAAGACCCTCCATGCTGTTTTGCATACTGGCTGTACCATTCTACCTTCCCACCAACAGCGTCTAAAAGTTCCTTTTCCTCCACATACTCCTCAGCATGTTATTTCTGATTTTTTTGATGATAGCATGTGGTCAGTGATACTGCATTGCAGTTTGAATTTGCATTTTTCTTGTGATTTAGAATATTGAGCATCTTTTCATGTGCCTGTTGATCATTTGTATATCTTCCTTGAAAGAATGTCTATTTAGATTTCTGCACTTTCACAAACGAGATATATTTTGTTTGCTATGAAGTTGTATGAGTTCTTTTTTTTTTTAATTTTTATTTTATACTAGAGAATAGTTGATTTACAATATGGTATTATTTTCAGGTAAACAACAAAGTGATTGAGTTATATATATTCATAGGTCTATTCTTTTTCAGATTCTTTTCCCGTATAAGTTACTACAGAATATTGTGGAGAGTTCCCTGTGCTATACAGTAGGTCCTTGTTGATTATTTTACATATAGTAGTGTCTGTGTATTCATCTCAACCTGCTAATTTATTCTTCCCTTCACTTGTCCCATTTGGTAATCGTAAATTTGCTTTTAAAATTTGTGCATCAATTTCTATTTTGTGAATAAATTCATGTGTATCACTTTTTTAGAGTCTACATATTAGCAGTATCACAAGATATTTGTTTTTCTCTGTCGACTGACTTCACTTCTAAGATCATCTGCAGGTCCATCCAAGTTGCTGCAAATGGCAGCATTTCATTTTTTTTTTTTTGGCTCAGTAGTATTCCATTGTGTATATGCACCACATCTTTATCCATTTGGCAGTGAACATTTAGGTTGCTTCCACATCTTAGGCATCGTAACTTGTAGTGCATTATCTTTTGAGTTTACAGCTTTCTCCCAATATATGTCAGGGAGTAGGATTGCTGTATCGAGGTAGAGTAGTCTTATTTTTTTTTAAAAGCCTTCATAGTGTTTTCCATACTGGCTACACCAATTTACATTCCCTCCAACAGTGTTCAAGTATTTCTTTTTCTCCACATCCTTGCCAACATTTATTTGTGTTCTTCTTGATGATGGCTATTTTGGTAGATGTGAGGGGTAACTTCTGTTGGTGTGGATTTGCATTTCTTTGATGATTACAGATGTAAAGCATCTTTTCCTGTGCCTGTTGCCATTTGTATGTCTTCTTTGGAAAAAAATGTCTATTGAGACCTTTGGCCCTTTTTTAAATGAAGGTGGTATTTTTTCTTTGCTATTCAGTTGTATGAATTCTTTATATATTATAGATACTAGCCCCTTACAAAATGTATGAATTATAAATGTTTTCTCCCATTTCATTTCATTTCTCTCTGTTTTTTTTTGTTGACCTCGCCTATAATTCCAGTTGTTACCTTTTCCTTTTTTGTGTGTGTGTTTAGAATCAGATCCAAAAATCATTTCTGAGACAGCTGTTAAAGTGTTTTCTACCTGTTTTTTTTTTTTTTTTTTTTTTTTTTTTTTTTTTTTTAGTTCTGTGGGTTTCAGGTCTTCTACTCAAGGCTTAATGCATTTTGAGTTCAGTTCTCTGCATATTGTAAGATACTGGTCGAATTTGGTTGTTTTGCATGTAAGTGTCCAGTTTTCCCAGCATCATTTATAGCAGAGACTTTTCTTACCTACCTTTTATATTTTTGGCTTGTTTGTTTGTGGAGAAGGGAATGGCAAACCACTTCAGTATTCTTGCCTTGAGAATCCCAGGAGCAGTATGAAAAGCAAAAAGATATGATACTGAAAGATGAACTCCCAAGGTCAGTAGGTGCTCAATATGCTACTGGAGAAATAACTCAGAAAGAATGAAGAGATGGCGCCAACGTAAAATCAATGCCAGTTCTGGATATGACTGGT
Source organism: Odocoileus hemionus (assembly GCA_020976825.1). Classification (NCBI taxonomy): domain Eukaryota; kingdom Metazoa; phylum Chordata; class Mammalia; order Artiodactyla; family Cervidae; genus Odocoileus; species Odocoileus hemionus. The sequence goes on along the minus strand of JAJLRB010001369.1, from coordinate 12,141 downwards.
GGTGTGAGTAAAGTGTGATGTGATAAAGAACAGTATTGCATAGGAAGCTGGAATGTTAGGTCCATGAATCCAGGTAAATTGAAAGTGGTCAAACAGGAGATGGCAAGTGTGGACATTTACATTGTAGGGATGTGAACTCAAATGGACTGGAATGGGTGAATTTAATTCAAATGACCATTACATCTAATACTGTGGGCAAGAATCCCTTAGAAGAAATGGAGTCGCAATGATTGTCAGCAAAAGAGTCTGAAATGGTGTGCTTGGGTGTAATCTCCAAAATGACAGAGTGATTTAAGGACAGGAACATAAAGGCCACAACAGATGGGATGATCAAGTCTGTGTGGCAGACGACATTCTGTGAGCACCAGTTTGTCCCTGGGCCTCTGTGTGTCTAGCCTGAGATGCGAGCCTGTTGGGCTGTGAGCCCCGTGAAGGCAGCTGTGTCATCACATCCTGTACTGTGGTTATGTGTGTGCACAGTGGGGCCAGGCGATGTTGAGCATGTCAACCCAGCTCCAGCCTCTGCCAACCTTAATGTCTTTTGTCACAGTGTCTTGATCTCTTTGGCCAAAGCTGAGACCCCTCTCATTAGATTTGCTTTGGAAATTAGAAACCCTGAGATCTTAGGAAGCTGTTACCTATTCCTCCTTACAGGGGCAGTTTTCTTCTGGCCTACCAAAGTGAGCACTGGGATACACCCACACATGAATAGTCACACTGACAAACTGGACTGTGGTTTGGGATCAGAAGAGGGACAGATATGAGGAAGGTAATAAGAATAATATACAGGGGTTGGAGGCACTGATTGCCTGAGACACAATTCCCACATGTTCCACGTCTTGTCCCACCTATGTGTGAGGACATCCCTAGAAGTCCATGTGGGCATCATCCCCGGTGTGCAGGTCAGACACCGACAGGCTTTGAGAGACAGGGACTCATCCAGGATGGAGGAAAAGCAGGAAATGGATGGTGAGTCTGGGCCCAGGTCTGTCAACTCAGAGTTGCACACACAGCCTGCGTGGGAGCTGTGTGGAGTGCTGTGTGTTGCAAATGTGTGAGGCTCGGGGCTACGTGGATGAGGAATGAGTGGTCAGTACCCGGAGGGCTACGTGCAGGGGTGTCAAAACTATCAATCCATGGAAGGGGCCCCGGGGTGGTGAAGTCACTTCCTTAAGAGCAGACCCTAACAGAAGTCGGAACCCTGTAACCAGGCACCCACCTTCTAGCAACAGCACCACAGCCAGTTTGTGTCTCACTTGGATGGAGAGTCTTCATCCAGAAGGATGTTCTCCAGCTGTGTCTCAACTGGCCAGGGCCTCTGCTTCAGGAAACCCTGGAGGGAGAGGTTTTTCAGATGTTTCAGGTTGTTCAGGTCTCAACCTGGATGCCTCTGGTCCTTTACCAGGAGGTCACCAAAGGTAATCCCAGTCAACCTAGAGCTGGCCACACCAGGCCTGGCCGCCACTGGGAGCCCTCCCTGGGCAACGCCAGCTGCCCTCTTCTCTATGTGCAGAGAAGTGGGGCTTGAGGGGAGGTTCTCCCTCTGGGCAGGAGCAGGTTGTTGGCCCGTAGTGACCTGGTTGTCCCGTCACGGTCACACCTGAGCTCAGGCTGGCAGTGGGGGCAAGCAGCAGTATCCCTGAGGTGCTCTGATCTGTGCCATTGTGGACCCAAGCTTGGCAGGTGGTCGGATTCCTGCGTCCTCGGTGGAGGTCTGTGCAGAGAGTGGTGGGCCTGTGTCTGGAGGGGAGCTGTCTGGGGTCCGAGAAGCACCACAGGTAGCTGGCTAGTGGCCTGAGACTCTCTACCCGGTTGCTGGGCACTTGTTCACAGGGCTCCTCATGGAACTGCAGACAGGAGCCAGTCCTCAGAGCCCCTGCTCCACATCTCTGCACGAGGGGCAGGAGCCCCTCACGAGCGGCAGAGCCCAGGGAGGGCACAGGGTGAGTGCCAGGTGCTGGCACCCAGAAAATTCTGGATCCCAGAGCCACACTGGCCCGCCCCTGGGTCCCTCCTGGAGTCCTGCTCCCAGAGGAACCTGACACTGTCAGCTCTGTGATGCGCCCTTGGGCCCTAGGTCCTGACTTGTCCAGATGCAAAATCACTCTTCACTTACATGTGTGACTCTCAGGAGGCAATTGTGTTATTATTTCACTTAATGTCCCCAAGGAGCTTGTCTGCATTTTTCTACTGTTTATCCTGTACTAATTCCATCCCCATGTATCCACGTGGGCCTGAGAATCCTGATGTCTGTCACCCCAGGATCAGCCCCTCTCACCCCAGTTCTCATCCACAGAATGAGAAGTTTTGGACACCACCATTGGAATGATGCAGTTAACACCCGGGGAGCTGTCCAATACAAACTGCCCCGAGACGCTACACACGTAACCATGGCCCAGTGCCAGTTCACTCGTGATGCCAGGACGTTTATACTGCGGAGGGCACTCCTGCCCCTCCTCCTGCCCTGAGTCCTGGATGCTTGGGGACTCAGTCTGAGCTCCAGCTCCTGCCTTCCTGTAGTCTTTGGTTCCGCCTCTGACTCGTGTCTCTGCTGTGTTCCACCCCCCCAAGGGGAAATTGTGTCCATGGGGGACAGGAATGAGACCTGCAGGGTGTGGAGGAGCCAGAGAGACCAGACTGGAGATATTGGTGGGCAACCTGGTGCCTGCCTTCATGGGCCGTGATCCCTCCTACCTAGCCACATTTCTGGGCACCTACAGGGCTTTTGGTGCCCCCCAGCAGGTGCTGGACCTTCTCTTCACGAGATGAGCACTTCCCCCCCAAACTGGGGACTCAGGAGGACCCCGGCAGCATCCAGCTGTGAGTCGTGGCAATGTCTGTCCACCTCTCTGAGCTCCAGTTGGCCCCTTCTACACACGAGGGGAAAGGGAGGAACAGCCCGCAGGGTGACTGTGGGCACTAAGAGGGTGTGTCCCGGAAATTGCTTTCGGGAACCTGGTCCCCTGGAAAGGCTGGGGATGTGCTGAGGCATCACATTCCTCCTCACCTCGAGGAAGCCTGTGTCTCAGTTGTCTCTGTGCCTTTGACTTTGGCCCAAAGCATTTTCCCAATTGCAAGGTGAGGTGTGAGAGGTGCCCTTCCTGCGAGAGTGAGAGAGGGGGTCCCTGGGACTGACTGATCAGTGGTGCCCCAGGCATTCGGAAGGGGCTGGTTGGGCTCTTTCACAATTGAAATATAGAGGAAGGTGGACAAGGTTCAGGCACTTTTCTAGGAACAAGCATCATGTAATGCATCGAGCAGAGAGCAGTTCTGCCCCCCAGGGCTTCAGTTCTCTCGGGGTGAGGAACTGGGGGAGAGAGGGAACCCTGTCACACTAGCTGTCACATTAGGGCGTGTCTCCAATACTGTCCATGTTACACCTTCCTGGCCTCCTGTAGGTACGGATGAATCCTCCCGTACTGCGATGAGGATGGTGGACCCCTACACCAGCTGAAAATGTGAGTGGATTATGATTTAAGAGGGAGTGACTCCCTTCCCCAGAGAGCTGCCAGGACTAATGGGGTTGCTGGATGTTCAGGTCCAGCAGAATCCTGGGTCTCACATAGTCTGGATCCTACTGGAAGCCAAGGTCTGGGGAGCTTCTCTTGGAAAAGAGGAAAGTAGGCCCAGAAAGCTGTGGAGGGGTCTGGGGTGTACTGAGGAGCATCTGGTAGGTCAGAGGATACAGTCCACCCCATGAGAGTCCACACCCGTCCCCTGTCCATCCCAGTCCTGCCTCTACCCTGATCCTGGGACGCAGAACACAAAGCGTGGAGAGCATCCTGCTCACTGTCTGGTGGAACCTCAGCTTGGGTTGCTCAGCTGGTGTTCAGGGGACCTATTGACACTCAGGGGACAGCTGAGCCCTCACTGGTAAAGGATGAGTATTAGTGGCAGGAGGAGATGAAGGCACATCCCTAATGGAAGAGGCAGCCTTTAGATGTAGGTGGGCAGCCTTTAGATTTAGGTGGTCAACCTGAGGTGTTAGGAGGCCCGCAGGAAGCCTGGGCAGATGACAGAGTCTATGTGTGCCCTCCTGGGCCAGATACTCCTGGGACCGCTTCATGTTCCCGAGATGCAGTGACCAGAGTGTACTCCCAGCCTGCCCTCGCAGTGGTGACACCAGGGGGCGGGGCAGGGGGAGGGTCAGTGCACTATGTCAAGCTGCCCTCAGGAAGCAGACAGATGGTCATGACGTGGATCAAGGGCTGTCACTTGAGCAGTCTCGTTGGTGGCTCCTCCCTTGCAGCCCAAGGGACTGTCAAGAGTCTTCTCCAGCCCCACAGTTCAAACGTATCAATTCCTTGGTGCTCAGCTGTCTTTATAGTCCAGCTGTCACATCACACGTGACTACTGGAGAAACCATAGCTTTGAGTAGATGGACATTCATTGGCAAAGTATGTCTCTGCTTTTTAACATGCTGTCTAGGTTAGGGCATAAGTTTTCTTCCAAGGAGCAAGCGTCTTCTAATTTCATAGCTGCAGTCACCACCTTCAGAGATTTTGGAGCTCCAACGGATAGAGTCTGTCACTCTTTCCACTGTTTCCCCATTTATTTGCCACCAAGTGATGGGACCAGATGCCATGATCTGACTTTTTTGAATGTTGAGTTTTAAGCCAACATTTTTTCACTCTCTGCTCTTTCACTTTCATCAAGAAGCTCTTTAGTTCCTCTTTGATTTCTGCCATAAGGGTGGTGTCGTCTGTATATCTGAGGTGATTGATATTTCTCTCCACAATCTTGATTCCATCTTGTGCTTCATCCAGTCCAGCGTTTCTCATGATGTCCTCTGCATATCAGTTAAAGAAGCAGGGTGACAATTTACAGCCTTGACGTACTCCTTTCCCGATTTGGAACGAGTCTGTTGGCCCATGCCCAGTTCTAACTGTTGTCTCTCGACCTGCATACAGAGTTCTCTAGGCAGGTCATGCGGGCCGGTATCCCCATCTCTTGAAGAATTTTCCACAGTTTGTTGCGATCCCACACAGTGAAAGCCTTTGGCGTAGTCCATAAAGCAGAAGATCATGTTTTTCTGGCATTCTCTTGCTTTTTCCATGATCCAACGGATGTTGGCAATCTGATCTTTGATTCCTCTGGCTGTTCTGAATCCAACTTGAACATCTGGAAGCTCACGGTTCATGTACGGTTGAAGTCTGGCTTGGTTGAAGTCTGGCTTGGAGAATTTGGAGCATTACTTTGCTAGTGTGTGAGATGAGTGCAATTGTGCAGTAGTTTTAGCATTCCTTGCCATTGCCTTTCTTTGAGACTGGAATAAAAACTGACCATTTCCTGTCCTGTGGCCACTGCTGACTTTTCCAAATTTTCAGGCATTTGAGTGCAGCACTTTCACAGCCTCGTCTTTTAGGACTTGTGATCATTCCACTGGAATCTGTCACCTTCACTAGCTTTGTTTGTAGTGATGTTTCCTAAGGCCCTCTTGACTTTGCATCCCAAGATGTCTGGCTCTAGGTGAGTGACCACCCCCATCGTAGTGGTCCAGGTCATTAATACCTTTTTTTGTGTAACGCTTTTGTGTCTTCTTGCCTCTTCTTTATATCTTCTGCTTCTGTTAGCTCCATACCATATCTGTTCTTTATTGTGCCTATCTTTGCATGAAATATTCCCTTAGTATCTCTAACTGTGATGAAGAGATCTCAGGTCTCTCCCATTCTATTGCTTTCCTCTATTTCTTTGCATTTTTCACTTAAGGTTTCTTATCTATCTTTCATATTTTTTGGAACTCTGATTTAAGATGGGTATATCTTTCCTTGTCTCACAGGTGTTTTGTTTCTCTTCATTTCTGAGGTATTTGTAAGGCCTTCTCAGACCAATCAGAACTTAAACCCATTTCTCAATGAGATTCCTTGCATGCTTCTTTGCTTTTGAATTGTGTGCCTTTTTATATATTTTGGATACGAACCCTTATTGGACATGACAATTGCCAGTATGTTATCCATTTCATACTTCATTTCTCATTTTATTGATGGTTCCCCATGCTGAGGGTTTCGAGTTTGATGTACGCTCACTTGTTCACTTTTCCTTCTGCTTCGTTTGCTTTGGGAATTACACCCAAACTTCATTGCCAAGACTGATGTACAGGAGGAACACAATACCCATTTCTTTCTAGGAGCTAAATGGTTTCAGTAGTTCTGTTCAAGCTTTTAATCCATTCGAAATTAGATAGCCTGAGATTCCAGAATTCTCTTACCATCCCTCCCTATTTGGGGGCAGTGTTCCTCTGTCCTCTAGAGAGTGAGCACAGACACAAACACACACACACACACACACAAGCACAGTAAATAGGAAAAGGACTGTGGGGTGGCATCAGAAGAGGGACAGAGAGGAGGACGGTAATAAGACGAACCTACAGGGGCTGGAGGCACTGCCTGCCTGAGACACGGACTCCCATATTTTCCAGGTCTTGTGCCACCTATGTCTGAGGACATCCCTAGAAGTCCATGTGGGCATCATCCCTGGTGTGCAGGTGGGGACACCAACAGGCTTTGAGAGACAGGGACTCATCCAGGATGGAGAACAGGTGGGAAACGGGAGGTGAGTCTGGGCCCAGGTCTGTCAACTCAGAGCTGCACACACAGCCTGCCCAGGAGCTGTGTGGAGGGCTGTGTGGTGCAAAAGTGTAAGGGCTGGGGCTGCGTGAATGAGGGATGAGCGGTCAGGATCCTGAGGGCTCTGTGCAGGGGTGTCAACTGTCAATCCATGGAAGGGGCCCCCGGGTGGTGAAGTCACTTCCTCAATGATAGACCCTAACAGAACTCAGAACCCTGTAAACAGCCACCCACCTTCTAGCAACAGCACCACAGCCAGTTGGGGCTCACTTGGATGGAGAGTCTTCATCCAGAAGGATGTTCTCCAGCTGTGTCTCAACTGGCCAGGGCTTCTGCTTCAGGAATCCCTGGAGGGAGAGGTTTTTCAGATATTTCATGCGCTTCAGCACTCAACCCGGATGCCTCTGGTCCTTTACCAGGAGGTCACCTAAGGTAATCCAGTCAAACTAGAGCTGGCCACACCAGGACTGGCTGCCACTGGGAGCCCTCCCTGGGCAGCACTAGCTGCCCTCTTCTCCATGTGCAGAGAAGTGGGGCTTGAGGGGAGGTTCTCCCTCTGGGCAGGAGCAGGTTGGTGGGCATGTGGTAACGTCGTGGTCCTGTCATTGTCACACCTGAGGACAGGTTGGCAGTGGGGAAGCAGGATCCCTGAGGTGCTCTGGTCTTTGCCAGTGTGGACCGATGGCTGACAGGTGGTCAGGTGTCTGCGTCCTTGGTTGAGGTCTGTGCAGAGAGTGGTGGGCCTGTGTCTGGAGGGGAGCTGTCTGGGGTCCGAGAAGCACCACAGAAAGCTGACTGGTGCCCTAAGACTTTCTGCCTGGCTGCCGGGCACTTGGTCACAGGGCTCCTCACGGGACTGCAGACAGGAGCCGGTCCTCAGAGCCCCCTGCTCCACATCCCTGCATGGAGGGCAGGAGCCCCACACCAAGAACAGAGCCCAGGGAGGGCACAGGGTGAGTGCCAGGTGGGAGGAGCCCTGACTCCCAGGACGTTCTGGATGCCAGAGCCACCCTGGCCCGCCCCTGGGTCCCTCCTGGAATCCTGCTCCCAGAGGAACCTGACACCATCAGCTCTGTGAGCGCCTTTGCAGCCCAGGCCCTGACTTGTCCAGAGACAAAATAACTGTTCACTTACATGTGGGAATCTCAGAAGGAGATTGTGATAGGATTTCACTTAATGTCCCCAAGGAGATTGTCTGCATTTTTCTACAGTTTATCCTGTAGTAACTCCATCCCCAGGTATCCATGTGGGCCTGAGAATCCTGATGTCTCTCACCCTAGGATCAGCCCCTCTCACCCCAGTTCTCATCCACAGAATGGGAAGTTTTGGACACCACCACAGGGATGATACAGTTAACACACGGAGAGCTGTCCAATACAAACTGCCCCGAGATGCTAACACACGTAACCACGGCCCAGCACCAGTTCACTCGAGATGCCAGGATGTTTATCCTGCGAAGGGCGCTCCTGCCCCTCCTCCTGCCCTGAGTCCTGGACGCTTGGGCACTCAGTCTGAGATCCAGCCCCTGCCTTCCTGGAGTCTTTGGTTCCGCCTCTGACTCGTGTCTCTGCTGTGTTCCACCCCAGGGGGAAAGTGTGTCCGCAGGGGACAGGAATGAGACCTGCAGGGTGTGGAGCGTCCAGATATGCAAACTGGAGGCGTTGGTGGCAACCTGGTGCCTGCTTTCCTGGGCCGTGGCCCCTTCTACCTCCCCACATTCCTGAGCACCTACAGGGCTTTTGCCATCTACTGTGAGTCAGAATCCCTTAGAAGAAATGGAGTATCTCTCATAGTCAACAGAAGAGTCCAAAATGCAGTACTTGGATGCAGTCTCCAAAATGACAGAATGATCTCTGTTCCTTTCCAAGGCAAACCATTCAATATCACAGTAATGCAAGTCTATGCCCCAACCACGAATGGTGGAGAAGCTCAAGTTGAATGGTTCTGTGAAGAGATACAAGACGTTCTAGAGGTAATACCAAGAAAACGATATCCTTTTTACCATAGGGGACTGGAATGCAAAAGTAGGAAGTCAGGAGATACCTGGAGTAACAGGCAAGTTTGGCCTTGGTATACAAAATGAAGCTGGGCAAAGGCTAACAAGAGTTTTGCCAAGAGAACACACTGGTCATAGCAAACACCCATTTTCCACAACACAAAAGATGTCTCTACACATGGACATCACCAGATGGTCAATACCAAAATCAGATTGATTATATTCTTTGCAGCCAGAGATGCAGAAGCTCTGTACTGTAAGCAAAAACAAGACTGGGAGCTGACTGGCTCAGATCATGAACTGTTTATTGTAAAATTCAGACTTAAATTGAAGAAAGTAGATAAAACCATTATGCAATACAGGTAAAACCTAATCAAATCCCTTACGATTATAGAGTGCAGGTGACATATTCAAGAGATTGGATCTGATAGACAGAGTGCCTGGACAACTATGAACAGTGGTTCGTAAAAATTGTACAGGAGGCCATTCTCAAACCATCCCCAAGAAAAAGAAATGCAAAAAGGCAAAATGGTTGTGGTTGTCTGAAGAGGCCTTACAAAATAGCTGAGAAAAGAAGAGAAGCTGACGTCAAAGGAGAAAAGGAAAGATAAAACTATCTGAATGCAGAGTTCCAAAGAATAGCAAGGAGAGATAAGAAAGCCTTCCTCAGTGATCAATGCAAAGAAATAGAGGAAAACAATAGAATAGGAAAGACTAGTGATCTCTTCAAGAAAATTAGAGATACAAAGGGAACAATAAACTTGGGCACAATAAATGACAGAAACTGTGTGGATCTAATAGAAGCAGAAGATATTAAGAAGAAGTGGCAAGAATACACAGAAGAAATATACAAAAAAGTTCTTAGTGACCCAGATAAACACGATGGTGTGATCACACACCTCCAGCCAGACATCTTAGAGTGCAAAGTCAAGTGGGCCTTAGGAAGCATTACTATGAACAAAGCTAGTGGATAAAATGGAATTCCAGCGGAGCAATGTCATATACTAAAAGATGAATGTTGTTAAAGTGTTACACTCAATATACCAGCAAAGTAGGAAAACTCAGCAGTGTTCATAAAGGTCTTTTTTCATTCACATCCCAAGGAACAACAATGCCAAAGAATGTTCAAACTACTGAAAGGTTGTTGCTGAATGATAAGACGCCGGGAGTCTTGGCCTCCAGAGGAGACGAATTCAATCCGGGGCCAGAGCCGAGGCTGGATCGCTCAGAGCTTTTGTGCAATCAAGTTTTATTAAAGTATAAAGAAGATAGAGAAAGCTTCTGACATAGGCATCAGAAGGGGGCAAAAGAGTACCCCCCTCCTAGTCTTTAGCTGTATGTTATATAGTCACTCACAGTCTGTTAATGAAAAGAAAGGAATGTCATAAAATTTAGAATGGCACCAGATAATTCATCCCTGGCCATTAAACGATTGACTTGAATCTTGTAGAAGGGCAGAATACCAACAAATAGTTTCATTTACATAGATTAGGGGAACAATACCTGAGTAAGTAAGCTAGGCCATTTGGAGGAACCAACTTGAAGAGTCTGGGGTACATTAACATAGCTTAAGACAACATTTCCATAAGAAAAAGAAATGTATTGGTTAACTCAATGTTTGAGAGCAGTTAGCTTTAGGTGAGACCACGTGTCATGGCAACACAGCATGTTAAGAGAAACCTCCTTTTAACTTTGTATAGGGAAGAAAAAACCTATCCCTGGGTTGTTTCTTCCTGCTGCTTCAGAGATATAAAAATGTCTGGCTCTTGCAGCCTCTTTCCTCCATTTGGAGACCCCTAGCCTCCCTGCCTGTTACTCTCTCACTACCACACAATTACACTCATTTCACATGTTAGCAAAGTAATGCTCAAAATTCGCCAAACTAGGCTTCAACAGTACATGAACTGAGAATTTCCAGATGTTCAAGCTGGATTTAGAAAAGGCAGAGGAACCAGAGATCAAATTGCCAGTATTCATTGGGGATCATAGAAAAAGCAAGAGAATTCCAGAAAAAACATCGACTTCATTGAGTACGCTAAAGTCTTTGACTGTGTGGATCATAACAAACTGTGGGAAATTCTTAAAGAGATGGGAATACCGGACCACCTTACCTGCCTCCTGAGATACCCGTATGCAGGTCAGGAAACAACAGTTAGAACTGGACATGGAACAATGGACTGGTTCCAAATTAGGAAAGGAGTACACCAAGACTGTATATTGTCACCCTGCTTATTTAACTTATATGCAAGTACATCATGCAAAATGTGGGGCTGGATGAAGCACAAGCTGGAATCTAGGTTGCTGGGAGAAATATCAATAACCTCAGGTATGCAGATGACACCACCCTCATGGCAGAAAGCCAAGAGGAACTAAAGAGCGTCTTGATGAAGGGGAAAAAGGGGAGTGGAAAAGCTGGCTTAAAACTCAGCATTCAAAAAGTAAGATCATGGCATCTGGTCCCATCACTTCATGGCAAATAAATGAGGAACAATGGAAACAGTGACAGGCTTTATTTTCTTGGGCTCCAAAATCACTGCAGATGGTGTCTGCAGCCATGAAGTTTAAAGACACTTGCTCCTTGGGAAAAATGCTATAACAAACCTACACAGCATATAAAAAGCGAAAAAGCTATGACAAACATATACAGCATATAAAAAGCTGAGACATTACTTTCCCAACAAAGATCCATATAGTCAAAGCTATGGTTTTTCCAGTAGTTATGGATGGATGTGAAAGTTGAATCATAAAGAAGGCTGAGTGCCGAAGAATTTAAGCTTTTGAACTGTGGTGTTGGAGAAGAGTCTTGAGAGTCCCTTGGACTGCAAGGAGATCAAACCAGTCAATCCTAAAGGAAATCAGTCCTGAATATTCATTGGAAGGACTGATGCTGAAGCTGAATCTCCAATACTTTGGCCCCCTGGTGGGAAGAGCTGACTCATTGGAAAATATTCTGATGGAAGCAAAGAGCAAATTCATTGGGAAAGACTCTGATGCTGCAAAGATTGAAGGCAAGAGGAGAAGGGGACAACAGAGGAAGAGATGGTTGGGTGGCTTCACTGACTCCATGAACATGAGTTTGAGCAAACTCCAGGAGATAGTGAAGCACAGGAAAGCCAGTGTACTGCCACCCACAGGGTTGCAAAATGTCAGACTAAGTGACTGAACAGCAAGAACAAAGCAGGTGCTGGACCTTCTTCACCAGGTGAGCACTTCCCTCCACCTATGGCACACTGGGGAGTTGGTCCCATTCCAGCTGGAGTCACAGGAATATCTCTCCACCTCTTTAAGCCCCAGTTGGTCCCTCTGCACACAAGGGTAAAGGGAGAACCAACCCTCAGGTTGAATGTGGGGACTAAGTGGGTCCTTCCTGGAAAGTTGGAAAGTGGTTTCTGCGGACCTGGCCCCATGGGAAAGTCTGCTGGAAGGACTGTGATTTTACTTAGTCTTCATGTTCCTCCTCCCCTCAAGGAAGTGTCTGTCTCAGTTGTCTCTGACCTTTGACCTTGGCCAAACTGATTCCCACTTGCAAGGTGAGTTGTGAGAGGTGCCCTGTCCTGGGTGAGTGAGAGCAGGGGTCCC